>PVKS010002116.1:0-124148 GCA_004027875.1 Aplodontia rufa
TTTTCCCCCAAAAGAGTTAGAATCAGCATATTATGGTGATGTGGCTTCATCAATGTTTCATAGCAGCTCAATTTACTATAGCTAGACTATGGAACCAATCCAGATGCCCCTCACTAGAGGAATGGATTCAAAAACTTTGGTACATATGGAATACTTCTTGGCTATTAGAGAATATGCTATTATGGGTTTTGCAGCCACATGGATGGAGATGGAAAAAAATATGCTAAGTGAAGTAACCCAATCTCAGAGACTCAAGTGCCGAATGGTTTCTCTCATCTGTGGAAGCTAGAATACATGGGAAAGCAGTATGTTAGATGGCTAAGCTAATAATAACCCCAAATTGTATGAATTTTTACGCAAACAGGGGGATCATTGCCTAGGATACCTGGAGGCATAGGGTGGGGGACAAGGTGGAGGGAGGGATTAGGAAGGATATCTAGGAGGTTGGAGGGTCGGAGCATGGCAGAATCATCTCAGGAGGAGATATCCTACCTCCATGAGATGTCCATTTAACTCAGGAGTTCTTCTGGGGGAAACATAGAATAACAGGGAACCCAAGGGGGGCATCCATGACATGGCATCAGCCTTGGATAACGATGTAAATATACATTTGTTCTTGATTGTTTGACAATGATTCACCCTCAATTGTAACTCCATATTCATCTAATAAAAAAAAGAAAAAGAAAACACTGCTTTGCCATCAGATTGTAAAAACATGAACCGATATGCAAATTTTAGATTTAATCACCTCAGTTATTGCTGATCTGACTTATTTAGTATAAACATAGCCTGTCATTGATAAATCATTGAGTGGCTTAACTCTAAGCTCCTGTGTCATTTGAATTTATAAATATGCTGGGAATTTTAAATATGTGTGAGTCAATGATGTCATCCTCCTTGGAAAGATCAAAGACAGAAACAGATGCCAAGGCTGATGTAACTCACAACAGAACCAGCCTCGGTGGAACGAGCCAGGTGGAAAGCCAGAGCAGCATAAATTCAGTGGCAGTTTAGAGACTTGAGGAAGGAACTTCAGGAAGAGACATGGGGAAAAAATATGAAGACCTGTCAAAAATAGGTTTACTTTCTTTGAATATTTTTTTATAGCCAAACACATACATCTCAACAGAGACAGTGGCTTACAAGAATCCACAATGGATTGTAGTTTATCGGTTTGTCCTACTTTTTTTGGCAAATATTTATGACTTTGCAACGATTGGATTACTGACTCGTAACTTTAAGAATCAAGTTTAAAATCATGGTGGAACTTGCAGTTCACTGATCCCATAAGATAGCATTATTAGTAGTAATAAGTCATTTCCAACAAATTTCCTTGCTAGTACACTTTTTTGTTTTGTCCCACCTGAAGTGGAAATTTATATGAATACTCTTCTTTGAGAGGAGAGTGGGAAATGAGACTGGTTTGACTGAATGATGTCTTGCCTTGAGGAAAAAGTATCAGGTTGCAATAGTCTTCTGGATATTTATCACATTCTTATATATTAAGTTAAGGAACTTTTTATAGATGCAACCAAAAACTATTCATAGAAGGCTATCTGGGATTCGTGAAATTTGTGATGTCTGGGTAACTCACTTTGGAAAAGGCAGGCAGGTAGGCAGCTCTGGAGTCTGGGGAGAAAGAATTCTGACAATATACCAATAACAGTCTGACCATGACTTTGCCACTTGGAAGGAATAGAAATTCATATTTTCATTGTTTCCAGCTAATGGTTCTGAAAAGATCTTCATATTTTCCTCTTTGCTAAAGATTCAAATTCTAGAGTAAAGACCTAAAATGTTTAACTTAGGTTAGCCATTTATCTATTTAGTTAAGGGGAGAGACAGGGGTCGAGTTCCAACATACTCTCCTCAGTTGAAACGGGAAATTTCTCAAAAGCTAACTGGAGTCCAGTCAGGAAAGGAACTCGTGGAAACCACAAAACTATAATTCCTTCTGCCTAAGGAAATGAGTGTAGGAAATTGAAAGACAAAGCAAGAGATTCTGTGTGTTTTGCTGAAAGGTCTGGTTATTTTTGACTCCAAGTATTAAAAACAGAGCCTATAAAGAAAGATAAGCTGTGAGTACCTAACGAAAAAAAAAAAGAGTCATGAACTTGTTCTAAGAAAAATGTGAGTGGGGGCAGGATAAGGGTGGGTAATGGGGGGACTCTTGGGGTTAAATCTAATTTTCGAAATTTATATATATATTGTATTATTTCATTAGAAATAATGAAATATTTTATTGTTCAACAAATAAATTTCTGAATTAAAAAAGTAAGGAAAAAATAAAAATTTCTCAAAAAAAAGAAAAAGAAAAATGTGAATCTGTTAAAACCTGAATAGTAATTTAAAATTGGTATAAGGATGACTCATCAGCGCTATCAAAATTGCTGTAGAAATTCTGATTAATGAAGTGTAGTAAGAATCATTACTACTGAAAAGGAGATAACATGATTATCTATAATGAAAACCCAAATAAGCCAACTGGAAAATCAGTATAAACTTCATTGTAAACTAGCAATGATGTGCACATTAAAATGTAATAGCTTAAAAAAGACGTATTCAACATTTAGAAATAATCTTAGGGAAACATAGGGGAGCACAGGAACTTGCTCTAAAGGATAGAAAACTCTCAAAGTGCTTTAGTTTTCTTTTAAAATTCAAACACTGGTCTTACAGGTGCATTTGAACACAGCGATTGGGGCAATTTTTACCACATACTAAATTAAAAGGTCACTTACAATGTTTTTAACTGTATTAGAAAAACGGTCTAGCCAGATCAATGAGACAAAATATAGTGCTGAAACAGACTGCAAGAGATGGAACGATTTAATGTATTCCCAGAAGATCATCAGATTTTGGAATGAACACATAGACAGGAATGTAAATTTTCATTTCATTTAAAATTTGCTACCTTTCCCTAATTTACTCGAGTGAAGGTCACCATTACTAAATAAATTCAAATCCCTGGTGATACTTAGCTTGAAATGAACCACGAGATGTCTATACAAGAAACGTTTCAATTGCAGATCAGTGTATATAATTTAGAATGTTTTTTCCATTTCCTGTTAAAGCATCTTTTGGAAACCACTATTTGCTCCTTTTTTGTTTGTTTTCATAGATACCATCTTAATAGGTATGGTATGTCTATTCTGTTATCACTTATGTTTAGCTGCCTTGATGTATGACTGTTTCTCTTTCTGTAGAGCACAAAGCCCAGCAAAATTAACTTGATTTATTTTGGTTATATTTTGAGTCCACCATGCAAGATGAAACCCTAAAATACGGTTAAATCCACTTAGACATTTTCATGGCTTCAGTAGCAGGTAAGAGACAGAATATAATTTAATTGCTATTATTAAAAAAAATAGAAACAACTGAAGAAGTAGATGATAAGGAAATGGTTATAAAATTCTTGCACACAAAAAAGACACATGCTGTTGTCCTTCAGTATCCTTGGGATATTGGTTCCAGGACCCTCAGCAGATATAAAAAATCCATGGATGCTAATATTCCTTATATAATATAGTATTTGCATATAATCAGTTATATCCTCCCATATACTTGAAATCATCTGTAGACAACATACAATGACTAATAAAGTGTAAACACTATGTAAATAGTTGCTATATGGACAACTATAATAATGACAAAGTGAAAAGATCTATAGGTATTCAGTACAGCACAATTTCTTATTTCCAAAAATTTTTTGATCTCAGATTGCTTGAATCTGCAGATGCAGAACCTGAATGTTTAGAGAATCGAATGTACATGTATGGCAAATATAATACAAATGTGACATGTATTATACGAACAGCTAAGATCACATCTACCACGTCCCATGTAGGAGAGGAGATATAAACATAACTTAACTCACCATAAGTAGTGTGACTCAAATAACTAACTAAAGATCCATGTTGTTAGTGCATTTGGCTGGATACGTTGTGTCCACAAATTAGATCATGAATTGTCTTGCAATAAAATTATTGTGGACTTGATTCTAAAAATAATTTACACCAAGATGAATCTCTTTGGAAAATTTTACCAAGTAGAACCATCTTCAGTGCTTTTCTGAACCAAGGATAAAAAAATGCATAAACCATTGGGTTAAAAGTAGAGTTTAAGTAGCCAAACCAAACAAATGCATCATTCAAAGTGGGTGGAATAGTATAGTTCAGAAAAGGATCCAGGACTGTACAGACGAAGAAAGGGCACCAACATGTTAGGAAAACTCCCATCACGATCCCTAACGTTTTTGCGGCTTTCCTTTCTTTATTTTGTGAAATTCCTCTTTTCTCCTCCAATCCAATTTGAAGCTTTTGATTTGTATCTTTAATAGATCTTGCTTGGCCTTTAGCTATGAAATATATTCTATAATAGACACACAACATAATAGACCCAGGTATATAGAAAGAAGTCAGAAAGGCCAATATCCCAGATATTTTGCTGAAGACAACAGAGCAGCCCCCTAGGCAGTGAAAGTGTTTGTAATATGTCTCTTCAATTCCTTTGAAGTTCAGCTCCAGAAAGATCATTCCAAATGCAAAAATAGCAGGCAAGATCCAACTAATGAAGATCATCACAAAAATTACCAAGATATTGATCCTGACTTTATATCTCAATGGGTCACACACAGCACAGTAGCGGTCAATGGAAATGAAGGATAAGTGGAAAATGGATGCTGAGCTCAGCATAATGTCAGTGCTGGTGTGAATTTTACAGAAGATGTCTCCAAAATACCAACAGTGCTCAACGGATCTCACCATGCTGTAAGGCATCACCAGGCACCCCAGCAGAAAGTCCACAATGGCCATGGAAAGAATGAGCCAGTTAGTGGGGGTATGAAGTTGCTTGAAGTGTGATATGGAAATAATGACTACCAGATTGCCAACCAGAGTGGTCAGAATTATGAGTGCCATTAAGCTGTACAGCGAAGCACGGACATTGCTTGACCAGCTGCTTTTCACACAGGAGATATTAATTATGTTGTGGCAAAAAGACATCGTTCCTGACCACTGTCCACCAGTTTATTTTTCCCTTTGTGTGCTGCATGATCTTTCTCCCAGATCCGTACTCAGGTTACAGTTCCTTCTCCTTTTATTTGCACAAACCTATCCCAGAAACTTGGAAGGGAGAAAAAAAGAGAGAAGAGTAAATTGTTAGCAGTTTGATTCCCTGCATTTTAAACACTTTTTCCTGTAACTTCCTATTGAAAATAATTATTTTGGAAGGAGCTTTTTTCCAAGTTCAGTTCAATTCAACAATTTTTTAAAATTGCTAATTGGAGCTGGACATTTTGCTAACAGATAAAGCTCAATAATTATATTGACTACATGAAACTTCCACAATTATGGGTCAGAGGTCAAATGATGATTATCGCATACTCTTTGATTTGGACTTTTCTCCCTCCTATTTCCCTCCTTTTCTTCTTTCTTTTAGTTATGATATTTGCCTAAAAACCTACAATCTAGTGGTGATGCTTACATTCTTAAGGACAGATGCAAATAGCCAGAAAGCTTACAATTAAAATGTTAATGAAAAGAAACAAATGTACTAAATGTGCCTGTTATACAAAATTAAGACTCGTTAGTGCTGGCTTTTGTCTTTGGTCATACATGATTCCTCCTCTAATAGATTGTAATGAAAGAAGCTTGCATACCTTTATTTTCAGTTTGCAGAGCAACTCTCTATAATATATTCCGAGCATTATTTCATTTCACATTTTATTATTAACCTGGAATAGCAACATCATTCTTTGTGAAAAATATATGACATTTTGTTAGCCTCCTTTTCCTGGCAGGAAATTGAGGTTTAGTTCATAAAAAAATGAAAACTGGAATGTAATCTGAGATCTCAATTCCTAGTTCAATTTCATTTTTAACCTGTAAAGTTTTTCTTTGTACTGTAGAAGAAATCAACTTAAGATAAACTAAAGAACGTTAGGATTTGAATTTTCATATAAGAATTTACATATTAAATAATGACACCTGCAGTTAAGTGATATTGAGGTCTCCCTCTTTTCTGTTTGTCTGTTTTTTTTAAGTTCTGAAAATCATTATTATTTTTTGATTAAATCCTAATGTATGAAACAGGTAAAAGGAAAAGTTTGTTAAAACAAAGATATCCTTCTACTAGGACTCTTCAAAGATCCACAAGACTCAGTTTGAAAATGTCCCTTTTAGCTGGGTGCAGTGGCACATGTCTGTAATCCCAGCAGCTGAGGAGTCTAAGGCAGGAGCTCCACAAGTTGAAAGCTAGCCTCAGCAATTTTGTGAGTGAAGCCTTCAGTAACTTAGTGAGATCCTGTCTCAAGATAAAAAACAGAAAGGGCTAGGACTGTGGCTCAGTGGTTGTCACTGGGTTCAATCCCTGCCCTGGTACCAAAAAAAAAAGGAAAGGAAAGAAAATGTTCGCTTTGTTTTTATAGAATTCTGTAATTTTTTTTCAGGGCTGAGGACTGAACTCAGGGCCTTGTGCATGCTAAGCAAGCGCTCTGCCACTGAGCTAAATTCCCAACCCCGGAATTCTGTAATTCTAAGGCAATTTTTGTATGTATAAGGAGAGGGGAAAGAAGGAGGGAGAAAGGAGATAGGAAACGAGAGGAGAGGAGAGAAGTGCTTAGGGGAAGCATACAAATTTCTGGCATTCAGTGAAGCCCTACAACCTATCACTGTTGTGAAAATGCTAGAAAATTGCAACAATTCTTAGAATTCCAAGGGTTTGCCTTCCTTTTCATCCCTCCCTTTTCTCTCTGGAATGATGGCACCACATAGAAACCTATTTTTTTTTAAAACAAAAATTAGAAGAACACAATATTTAGGTATAAATTCGAAGTTTAATAAATTTGAAACACCTCTTCCCCTGACCCCTACTGTCTAGGCAGAAATATATTCATACCAAATAAATATGTAATATTTACTTGAATAGATACCCAGGCTCATTCCATGACAGAACAAACACCTAACAAAAGCCATTGGATTGTATGAAATGAACAGTATTTGAATTGTAATTAAAATTTAACTAAAAGAGTGATGGATAATTTTACTATGAAATTTAACTAAGTTACTATGAAATTAAACTCTGTCACCTAAATTACAGAACTTCTACTTAGACTTCCCCCATCCTTTTCTTCTTTCTTTTAATTATGCTATTAGAAGATTATGCTAGTAATGTATTCAAAGAACTGAGCAGGGAGGTACTTTTGTGGTAGAATGCACGTGCAGGCACTGAGTTTGATCCTAAGAATGCAAAAACTAAAAAGTAAAAAAAAATTAAACAACCATGCATAACCTCAAATCGCTGTTTAGAAATGCATGCTAAATACTGACTTTCAAAATTGTTCCTACCTGATGTTATAGTAAGGACTCTCAGCAGAAAGCAGGACATATAAAGATATAAGGATCCAAAGACATAAGGTAAGGTGGAAATAAAGCGAAATAACAATTTCAATTTCAGAAGAGAAAATTAACAGAAGATGGAAAAAGCCATCTGGCAACTTTGTGTGCCTTGTTCTGTGTGGATTTAAAATATTCAGAAAGTTCCCAAATAAAAGCCAAATTAACTTGGAGGATGCTTCAAAGTCATGTTTATGCAGCTTGGTTACTGACAAGTTGAGCTCAAGCGAGTATCTTAGAAATTGTTGGTTATGCAACTTTGGTAGAATAATTTGTCCTACCTATTTGGTTTGAACCTTAAATGTCCCCAGTAGCCCTGTGCTAAAGTCTGGGATGCCAGCTTGTGGCACTATTGGAAAGTGATGGAAACCTTAGTTAGTGGGGCCTAGTGAAGGGAGGTTGGGTCATTGGGGATATATCCTAGAAGGCAATACTGGGACCTTGGCCCCTTTATCTCTCTCTCTCTTCTGCCACCTGGCCCATGACATGAACAGGCCTTCTCCTTCTGGATGCTCTTTCTGGATGTACTGCTTTTCCACAGATCCAAACACAGTGGGCCGAGCAACTAGGGTCTAAAACCTCTAAAACTCTCAGCCAACATAAACTTTCCCTCCCTTTAAGTTGTTATAACTCATTTTTCTCAGCAATGGAAAGCTGAATAACATACCACCCACACTAACAGAATATTAAACATCACTGTATAAATCCTTTTGAAGTAGTATAATTTGCTTTTTGTGATTTATCATTTAAATAGATGCCTTATTATGGCACTAGTTAAATGCACTTAGTGAAATAGTGGTTTTGCTTCTTCTAGCTTCAAAAATTTAGCGAGGTAGAAATGATTATTATCTGTAAATACAAATTATCCAGGTTGAATATACAATAGTTAATATGGAAAGTTAATAAATTTCTTTTTGATTACCTAGCTAAGCAAATAGTTTCCTCCAAATACTATAATCATCTAATGTTTGAAATAGCATATGAACTAAAAATCTGTTTGTAGGAGTTGTAATCTAAAATAGATCTGTCTAACAGAACAGGAACACACTGGTCAAAGTGCCCAGTGCCCCAGCAGAAGGCTATCAATACTAATCTCACTGTATACTTTGTCCCTGGTTCCATCAACCACCCATCACTAATTGCTCAGACTTTCAACCCCATATGGCTCTCTGCTTCTTCTAATTTAAATGTATCTCCCACTCCACTATTACTCACCAAACGCTTCCAAATATGCCCTCTGTTATTCATGGTCATCATTCTGCTTCCTCAAATTCTTTTCTACATGTTTCCCTCTCTTTGTTCTAACTAAAACTCTTCCTTCAGGATACCTCTGCCTCTGAAGTCTCAATGATGGCTGTTTTCTGTACTATAGTCCCTGTACTCCTTCATCGCATATGTGCAGGAGGGAGGGACAGTAGCCTCTGTACTCACGGCCATAGAAGACCATCGTTACTCCATGCCTCTCCCTAACTTCCAACCCCTTGCCAGCTGCGAAGTTCATGTCTTTAGCTATATCCTGCTGCTACGGAGTCTAAAGACTATCAAGCTGTTGCTATGTATTTCCTGAAGATAGAAGCTCCCAGCTTACTGTCACTCTCCAATGCTATTCCTGCCAAAATTTTTAGCAGTTTTATTTCTTCCTAAATGATCCTTCTGATAATGAACTTTCAGTTTATTGATTCTTGTTCTTCCAACAAGCATGTTCTTTCCTCTGTCTTGCCTCACACTTCCCTGGTCACATGAAGTCATTACTAGTGTCATTACTAGTAAGGAGGCCCATCTAATGATTGGTTTCAATTTCCACGTCCCATCCTCCTAGTGAACTGCCACTAACTAGCACTCCTATTCCAACAATTTTTCAATCCAAGGAAAGTCCTCTATTAAATTATTTTACTATTTCTTTTATTGTTCTTCGTTTACTCATGCCCCCCTTTTTACTCAGTTTAGAGTCCAATATTTTCTGGCATTATCATAAACTCTTTCCTGCGCAGCTGAAGTTCTCTGAGGAAGCTGCGTCTATGTGAAGATCCTGCAGACTGTGACCTTGGCTGAGTTGAGCATCATGGTTGTGGAGATGGAATGTTGCTGGTCCAGAGCCAGAATCATCTCAGGTTATCTTAATCCCTTTAATAGCCTTTTTTTTTTTTTAAAGAAAGAATCAATTTTATTTAGTTTTTCATGTGGCCTTAGTTGCTCTGAGACTTCATTGTGTCCGTGGTGCTGGGGTCTGAACTTACATTCACTTGCATGCCAGGCAAGCGCTGTAACCACCGAGCCACCGCTCCAGCCCCCCTTTAATAGACTGTTACTTTCAACTTCAGCATCTGCTCTAATGTCCTTGTAACTATATTAGGCAAACCCCTGGGAATGTGTAAGCTGAGCAGGACTCTGGCCTCCCCCAACCCTGAAGCTAAGATTGCTACAGGATAGCCTCTGAGACCTGTAGAATAGATTCCCCCGCTCTGCCATGGCTGCCTACCTGCTGTTTCTACCAATCAATCTGCCTAACGTATTGACTTATTACTTTGTTTTTTGGCTCTAGAAGTTCATGTAACTCCTCTTACAATGGAACGCACCATTCACGTACATTTGACTCTGTGTTCCCAAGCTGTGGTCACTTATATTTGGTTCAGAGGAAAAATTATTTTCTTATTTCCTTTAGAGATGTTATTTGATGTCAACGCTCAAATACATACCCTCTAGTTCTCCTCAGTTCCCTGTCTCTACAAACTATTTTAAGTCCAAGTCTCCTCCCAATTATTACCAATTTCTCCCCTTTATTAGAAAAAAATCTTTGAGTCATTTATACTCCCTATTTCCAATTCCTTTTTTCCTATCATTTTGAATCAATGCTAATGAGATTTTTGTTTTCAACATTCTACCAAAACAGATCCTAACCAAGTGATTCTAGGTTACTAAACCCAGTGGTAAATTCTCAGGCTGCATCTTACCTGGACTCTTGGGTTCTGAAAGAAGTTTCTTCCCTTGGCTCCCAGGTCATTACCCACTGCACTTCTGCCACCTGCTGTAGTTAGGCACTGTTCCTGATTCTTCATCTCAACTGCTCTGAGACTCAATCCTTGGTTCCCTTCTATAACTAATCCCAGGTGATCCCTTACTATCTTGCAGCTTTGAATTACTCTCTGTGCTGATGAGTCTTAAATGAACCTCCGGCCTTGATTCTCCACTGAACTCTGGGATAGGATTCGCTGCTTGCCAGAGGATATCACCTCTTATGTGTTTAAACCAAGACTTTGATCTTCATAACCCGTGCCTCGCTCCTCCTCCTCCTGACTACACATCTAAAAAATGTCAGCTCTATTCTTGAACAGCATCTTAAAGACTTTATTTCAGACTCAACAAAATATCTGATCCATCAGTAACCCGTCTTGTCTTTTCATTGAAAATAGATCTAGAATCAGACCAGTCATTATTTGTATTCTAACCATTCTGGTCCAAGTCATCAACTGCAAGATTATTTTAATAACCTATCCAGTGGTTTCCTTTCCTCTTCTCCTTGAAAAGAGTATCCCCCACATAGCAGCTAAAGTGATCACAGGAGCATATATATTTTCCATATAAATTCTCCCAGAATAGCATTATAAAATAAACAGACAATAGCACAAAATACATTCTCAGAGGCACTATTGTGGCCTGGCAGCAGTGTGTCCCTATCAGGGATTGGAGACCAAGGGGAGCTGAACCATGACATGCTACATCTATTCCTGCCTGTGTGAAGACTATAGGTCTGATGAAATGTCCCCTAGAACTTGGTCCCATTCTATAGTGCATGTATGTGAGGTTGCATCCTACCAGTATACAATCTTACAGTCATCAAGCTTTATATGCTTTCAGCTATGAATGACCATATTTTAACACGAATGAGCTACAACTGCTATTCTTATAGATAAGGCTATAAAGAACTACCAAGAATCTGCAGTTCTATAATTTGTGTAAGCTATGTGATTTTTTTTTCACTGATTTGTAAGGTACAGGGTCTATGAAATAATTTTGACCTTACAGGTAAAAATGGGTAAAGAAATAATTGAAATATGAAATTTGCATTGATAAAGGTTTAAATAGTGCTTCTGAATTTCAGGTGTAATTATTTTTTAGAAAGATAATCTTGCTGAATTAGTGGCATAAGATTTTTAAAAAGGTTTTTGTGAGGCTATATATTTTATCAGCTGAAATTGCTTATTCCCCCACTCATCAACTTTTCCGGTTTACTTTAGATTCTTGACTTGAGGACACAGCTTCTGAACGAAGAAGGAGTGAGTTTGTTCCCTATTGATCATTCTTTCACAAAAAGGTGAATTAATTCCATGGAAGGTGTGGAGAATGTATTTGGCAGATGATATTGAGCAGAGGAGAAATTTATTCTGTTATAAAGTGAAAAGACAGGAGGCCCCAAGGGTCCCTACAAAGAGGCAATTACAGGGGCTGGAGTCATGGCTGGGTGGTTACAGCTCTTGCCCAGCATGCATGAGTACATGAGTTCAAATCCCAGCACCACATATACAATGAAGTCTCAGAGCAATGAAGGCCACATGAAAAACTGAACAAAAAATTGTTTCTCACTCTCTGTCTCTCTCTCTCAGTGTCCCTCTCTTTAACAACAACAACAACAACAACAACGACAACAACAAAAAAGGCAATCATAGAGTCAGAGCAGTGGTGTGGTAGGGGGGAGTCTGCAGAAAACCAAGCAGTTGTCAGAAGTGTCCAGATGAACAGAGCCTGGAAGAAGCAGGCGTTTTGCATTCTTACAATAAGAGATTCTGAGCATTCCCAAACCCTATAGGAGAAAGTCCCTTGAGCTCCAGTGCTGATTTGGTGAAAGGTTAAGATGCCTTGTCTTTACCTACCCGCAAGGCAACTGAGAGCCCTTCCAGGAAATGGCTGCACAAGAGTCTGGAGCTGATTTTAGAGCAGATCTTATCACTGATGCGTCCTTATCTGATGCACATGCCAAGTAGACATGCAGAAGCCATCCCCCAGCAGAAAATGTGCAGCAGTTAAATTCCTGGGGTATTCAAGGCAGGGACTTTCACAGGAGAGTGGATAGCCAAAGCTCCAAACCTCAGTTCTTCGTTCTGATGAAAGAAAATTTAAAGTCAGTCTTGAAAAGCAAAGCAAGAGAATTTTATTAGGAGTGAAAGTACAGTAGGGTTCAAGCAAAGAACACTCTCAAGAGAAGAGAGGGACATCTCTGAGCAGAGAACGATGAAGGAAACAATGCTGCTTCCAAATTATTGCTGCTTGCTGTTTATTAGAAGAACTGGGTCCAACCAATCAGTTGTTTATCTCCTCCTTCACATGAGATGGGGGAGTTTTTGACCCTAGTTGGTTCTCACTGAAATTGTCATGGTGGCCATCTATTCAGGGGGGCTTTGTCTACAAGTCAATCATATGTTAATGTTAATGTGGGTATTGGGGACTGGACAGAATTTACCTTAATACACCTGCACTACAAAAGAAATGTCTCTTCTGAAATACATTGAGAAACCTGTGGCCATAAATCTTAACTTTACAATGACCCCAATAGACCCTGTCGTGAGTTAGCCTCATTGATCTTTCTTTCTTGACGTATTTTCTAATTGGTTCCCTTTGTTTCCATCAATTTATTCTCCAGGTTTGTGCACCTGTCATTTTTCTCCGTTACTTGGTGGTTCATTAGAGGCAATTCAAAAGAACCCATGACCCTCCTATGTTGCCCTGTGACCCTGCTATGTTACTGGTTCACATTTCACTGCTCATTACTAAATAACTACCTAAAGGGACTGCTTCTTATCTCAAAGGAAACCAAGAATCAGCAAATGTCCTTGATCCACCAGAAGCTAGAATCTCAATACCTGGTTGGCTTGTTTGAATATATGTGTGTTGCATTTTGTGTGTGTTTAATTGACACTGATTTTCTTCTGTGTGGTAATTTTGCATACACTTTATTACACAACACAAAATTAGAGACAGAGATATAGGGCATTATGATTCATGCAAGGATTTGGCTTTTTGTTCTAGAATGTTCTATGGCTATTCTATACTTGCTTTCATATGAAATATTGTAAAGTATATGATACTCTAATTGATTTGGTGGGAAGGACGGATTTTAAAGTTATCATGGGCCTAAAACTGAAACTAAACTTTGTTTAAATCTATATACATTGTTTTATGATTTTTATTGATCCTAGATAAACTATGAAAAAAATTATGGATCTACAGAAAGTATCACATTCATATTTTTGGTAGACTTTTAAAGTCTGAGTTGTTCTTTGACCAGCTTGTGGTCATTTGAACATCATGAGAAAACACTGAGAGCCAGTGCAAATTATTGAGGTTATGAAAAGCCACAAATCCAAAGGAAACGGACAATTTAAAGTATTCTAGAAAAGAGTCACACACACACTAGATGAATCTACTAAATAGTCCAGTACGGAAAATGTTTGTTCAGAGATACCTGGCCCCTGGCTGCTCTCCCTACAGACAGTTCTGTAGATTGGTTGACTCTTTTGTTCATAATCAGGAAAGGATGATGTCATTAACATGTCCTTACATAGAAGAAGAATTGTTAGCACAAGATCTCCTGAAAAGGTCTTTCGAGTCCCAACTGAAAAAGCAGTGGGTACAGGCCCTGCTGAACTTGCAAATCTTGCAAAACCCTACCTTGGGTGAGTGTTGTTAGCTGCAGTATGGACCCTTCAGTGTTGCTGGGGAAATGCAGGCTGCTGAAATGTGCTGATCTTTCCTGCTCTGTGCAGCTACATCATGCTTTTATCCAATTAAGGACAGCTGGTATGTACTTGACTTGCAGCTATCACAATCTGGAATTTAACTTCACAGGAAGTGTACTTTGACCTCTTCCTACAGATCCATAGCTCCAAAATAATGGGTAAAAAGAACATAAATAGACTGACATCGGACTTCTCAGGAAAACGGACTCCTTTAATTTAAGGGAATGCACTATACAGAACAAGAAGAAAGGGTTGAAAGCAGAGAATGTTAAATGTAGGAAATATGTCCTTGAGTGACTGTGAAAGATGGTCTCACATATTCAAGGACTCATAAAATACAGCACCATGTGCTTTTTTTTTTTTTTTTTTGAGAGAGAGAAGGACAGTGAGAGAAACAAAGAGACAGAGAGAATCAATTTTTATTGAGTGTTTCCCGTGGCTTTCATTGCTCTGACAATTAGTTATGTACATGGGTGCTGGGGTCTGAACCCGTGCACTTATGCATGCAGGGCAAGCATCATAACCTCCGAGCTACTGCTCCAGTCCCCCATGTACTCTTTTTGAAAAATCTTCGTCTGGGGATTAGGATCTCAAGAATTGTGAAGCGGAACCATAAAAATACTAATAATCAGTTCTGTGCAAATCAAACGCAGAACTGAGTTTCAAAAAGTCCAGCTCATTTTACTCCAAAGTTGAAATGCAGATGAAGAGATACATTTTTAAAAATCGAGAGTGAAGAAAGTCAATGCTTTGAAGAACTGACAGCAAGCATTATGAACAGATCTGCTGGTGAAATAAAAATCTTCTGATAGCCTGAACTCCATGAATGTCAAGAAAACCCACATCCTGTTATGAGCCACAAAGAAAAGTTCACAGCCATTGTTATGGTTTGAATGTGAAGTGTCCCCAAAAGCTCATGCATGACAATTAAGGAAGGCTGAGGTGACATAATTGGGTTAGAAAAACCTTAACCCAATCAGCAAGTTAATCCCCTTATAGGGATTAATTGGCAACTGCAGCTGGTAGGGTGTGCCTGGGAGAGGTGTGCTATTGAGGGTGTGCCTTTGGGGTATATGTTCTGTATCTGGCGTGGAGCTTTGCTCTCTGCTGTCTCCTGATGTGACGCCTTGAGTTCCCTGCTAACTGGAGTTATGCCTGCCGTCATGATGTCCGGCCTCACCTCCATCCTTGAGTAATGGAGCTGGCCTCTGTGGACTAAGACCTCTGAAACTGTGAGCCTTCAAAATAAACCTTTCTTCCCTAAACATTTGTTGTCAAGTCCTTGGGTCACAACAGCAAAAAACTAGCTAAAATAGCCAGTTAAGAAAATGCAATGACCAATGGGGGAAACCATGGAATGGCATCAGCCTTGGCTTGTTCTGTCATTATGCATTTGTTCATGATTCTTTGATGATGATTCCCTCCTAATTGTAAGACCATGTTTAACAAGTAAAAAAAAATAATAATAATAAATTAAAAAAAAGAAAATGCAATGACAGTAGAGAGATTAGCTTGGCCAATTCAAAAGGGGACAGAGAAATGAGAACTCTACACCAAATTTAGTAAAAACAATTGAGAAGATAAAATCTGAGTTCAGAAATATATCTGAAACCAAAATAAATAATACATTTTAAAAATCATAAAAGAGAATAAAACAACTGAAAAAGTAATCACTGACCTGGTAGATAAAGTAGAGGAATCTCACATCCGCTAAGCTAAAATACAAAGAAAGAAATTTACTCATTGTTTCTTAACAAATATTAATTGAAGGCTTCTCTGTGTCAGATATTACTGCAGGTGCTGGGGCAATCATGATACACAAAGATTACAAAACTCCTTGCCCTCGTGGAACAGCCACACCACTGGGTGATCACAGTAAACACGATAAAGCAAAGTTTAGATTGCAGTGGTTGCCAAGAAGAAAAAATAAAACAAGCAGAGAGAGGAATTATTTGGAGGAGAATTGATTCTAGGATAGGGCATATGGAAGGCTTAAATGAGAAGGTGACTGACTTAAACCAGACGGAAATGAATTGCTACTACTGTGCATTACTGGGGGAAGAACAATTCAAGTAAAGCACAGAAAGTGCAAAGTTCCCGAGCTAGGAATAGTCTAGAGTGTTTGAAAACAGCAGGAAGACACACAGAACAGGGCCTACATGTCACGGTAAAAATTTTAGCTTAGCCTTTTGAGTGAGACAGAAAGCCACTGGTAGTTTTGAACCCCAAACCATGATCTAACATGTACTAACAGGATCACTCTGAGTGCTTCACTGAGAATAGAAGCAGAGGAGCAAAGAGAGAAGTGAGGCCGTCAATTAGGAAGTGCTTCAATGACCTGGTGGGTTGTGATGGCGGCTGTCAATGTGGAGCGCAATGGTCAAGTTTGGACATCTTGAAGATGTACCCAGAAGGATGTGGAGATAGGTTTATTGCAGTTTCAGACAAAATCGACAAGGAAGTAACAAGGCTTTCGGTTTGAGCAACCTGAAGGGTGGAGGGACTATTTGAAACAGGAAAGATGGTGAATGCAGAAGGGCAAGAGGCTTGGAGACGTAGGGAGCGCAGTTGTGCATTTGTGAGACTGGAGTCGTGTGATGAGTTTGGCTGCAGCTGCCCTGCCTGGGTTCAAGTCCTGGCTGTTCACTACCTATTGAGATCACGTGAAAAAAATCTGAGGCTTGTAAGCGTCTGGAGTGGGTTAATTTTTATGAAGTGCTTATAATAACATCTTACGCATGGTGTTTGTAAAAACCAGTTAGCATCCAAAAGGAATATTAAGAAGAAAACAGAAGTATCACACAGCTTTTTCAACAGTACATCTAAATGAGTAAAAAAAGATGCACGCTAATTGGTCACGTTAGTCAGAGGGGAGGAAGAGGAAGGACGTGGAACAAATGCAATAAGGCAAACAGAAGTAGTGTGTCATAAGGGGATGGACTCTGATTTATTCACTGTTAGAGCCCCAGGACCTGGGAAATGTCTAGAATATATGTTGAGTGCAAAAATGAACAAAGGATTAAATGAATGAACAAATAAACTGAGGAGTTCATTTCTATGTCCTCTGGGGCCAACAAAAATTAATGCACATACATCTAACCTAGATCTGAATTTCAAAGATAAAGGAGAAAATATTATAAGCATCCAGATAGAAAGAACTGGTTATTTCAAAAGGAAAGAGTGCTGGGGATGTAGTTCAGTGATAGAGCACTTGTCTAGCATCCATGAAGCACTGGATTCCATCCCTAGTGCTGTAAAAAAAGAAAAGAAAAGAAAAGAGCTATCATCAGTCAGGAATGAGTTTACAAACTAATAAGCAAATAGGATGGCAATTCAACAACTCTACATTTAGCCGTAACAACGATGATATGCAAATATACATGTATGACCACCATGTGAGAAACTCTAAGAAACAGTCTAACACTATAAAAGTTAAATCAAAACAAAAATTTCTATGTATTAAGAGATGAATGATGAAAAACAACAATAGTAATATTTTCTAATTTAAGCTGAAATTTAAATAAAAAAGAATATGACAAGAAGTAATGTGACATAATGCAATGCTAATTAAATAAAGATTTAATTGAAAAAGGGAAATTTTAAGGAGAGCTTAACATTAGCCTGGAGCTTAGATTGTTAGCGATCTCAGTACATCCCCGTTGTTGGCAGGGTTGCTGAGGGCCTGGCAAGTTATACTTCCTCACTGGAACTCAAGAAACCATAACTTAATTTTGTCCCATTGTTCTATCAGCATTTTTTAAACTTTAAAATGTTCACAGTGTGTGACCCAGCAAAGTTCAGTGTGGTGGTTTTTATAACAGCATCAAAAGTAAAAAGTGTAGCAATCTGAACTTACAAGAGACATATGTCAGTAGATTCATGGTAGATAGTCCACAAGATGTTGTATAGTGTCAGAAACAACAGAAAGATGTCAATGATGCTTTGACAAGTAAAAAAAGAAAACATTAGAGTGTTTAAAGGTACCATACATATATATATATATATACATTTCCTAACTATGAAAAACAGGTATCAAATAGAGTACTCCAAATTCTCAACATTTTACTCAGATATGATGAAATTGAGATGAAAAAAAAACAACCAAAAAACAAAACAAAACAAAAAGGAAGAAAATTAAATAATAACAATAAAAAAGGAAAAAAAGGAAATAACTCCCACTTTCAGCAGTTGGTTTTCCCAGATGCTGAAGTAATGGGTCTATTTTAATCTCTTCTCTTTTTTTTTCTGCATTTCTGATGTTTCCTCCCATGTGAATGCTTCATTTTCATAACCAGAAACAATTATTTAATAATATGAACTGGGTTGTCTATGAATGGAGTTTCACTTCTTTAAAATACTACTATAATTATCAGTAAATGTATATTATTTGTATGTATTTTGCTTATATAATTATTTGCATGAATTATTTATCCATTCTATTCTCATAATAAAATCATGCTTTTGCTAAGTCTGATCTAAACAAATTTCCTATTTCTACTATAAAAATTTGGAAAGAGAATTAGAAATGGACTTGATAATGATTTTATTCCAAAAATAGTTTTGCCCCTCTGTAATTTATCTGGGATCTTTTATTAAAATATTAAAAGTACTTTTGAAAAGAAAAACACCTGTTTTTAAAGAAGGAAAGAGATAAAGAACAGGAAAAACAATCTTTCCAAATGCTTACATAATGACTCTTGAAACAATATTACGGAAGCCAGCCATCTCTGCTGCAAAGGATCAGGAAATGTAGCAAAATCTATTTCTTTGTTTATACGTTGATATAGACCAGCAGATAGAACAGGGAAAATTCTCTAGCTGTACTATGTTAGAATATACATAGAAGTGTTTCTGTTATTTTAGCACATATAACTTGAATTAAATTTAGGTAATTATTTAGGTAACTCGAAGAGTCTTAGGTTAATGGAACTTATATAAAGCATGTAAACACACACAAACTCAAACATGAAACCACTTGGAAATGTGCTAGAATTCTTCTACCAAATAGTATTTGGACAAAGCTAATTTTAGTTCTATAATTTTGTAAATAGTAGCAATAAGATACACTTTAATTTAAAATTCTCCAACAATCTCTATGAAGTCTTCTTATATTAGGTTAAAAATAGCCAAAGCACATAACAAGGAATTTGCTTCTTCATTTACAAAAATAGTAGACAAAGAAAAATATGTTTCAAAATTCCAAATTCCAGGGCTGGAGTGGTGGCTTAGCAGTTAGGGCATTTGCCTGGCATGTGCAAGTACGCAGGTTCAAACTCCAGCACCACGTACACAACAAAGTGTTAGAGCAATGAAAGCCATGTGAAAAACTAAATAAAAATTGATTCTTAAAATTCCAAATTCCCTAGCTTTCCATAGATGGATTTGTTTATTTAAAAAACATTTAAAAAATCACATGTGAAGCAAGTTCTTTAAAAATATACAATTTTTTTAGCTTCTCTAACATAGATACTTTGTAACTAAATTACAGAAACCTTTGTTCTTTTCACTAAACAATGTTAAATTTTAATTCATGAATAAGTACCAGACCATTAATAAGTCTCACCATCTTTAGATTCTACCTGTAAATGAAAGATTAGGCTTCTGGGTAGTCTCTGGAGTCTACTGTGGCTGTCGAGAGTTCAGACCTACCTTCTCTGGCAAGTGCAGACAGACGCGGTGAATGAACCAAGAGCAGCAACACTGCATTTGGGACCAGGCTGTCTGTATCTGTCACCTATACCCCTGGTTAGAGCCAACTGTTGCTCTGTGACAGGCTACGGTTAACATAGAATGACGCAAGTATTAAAATTTGAAGAAGATAAGCCGATAATAAATCTTTCTGAAATAAGCTAACAGTATGTTATCAAAGAAATATAACTGGGAGGGAATTTTATTCTAAACCATTATCGGGAAGCCAGCCATGAACAAGCTAAATAGAGAAGGTAAATATTGCCATTACTTTAAAAAACAATTCCAAGCATGGGTCACCCATCACCATAATCATGATTGCTAACAGTATATAAATCAAAACATGGGTCCATTAAACCTGCCTCAATTGTTGATTGATTTGAAAGAAAAGTACTCCTTTATTAGACATCTGTATAAAGGAAATAACTAGCACTTAAAAAAAAACTCACTTTCAAAGAAGATGACGTGTATTCACCAAATAAAAAGTTTTAAAAATTAAGATATACTTAAACTGAATGACATTTTATAGTTAGAAAATATTTTACCACAAATATGTACAATTATGCACCAATTAAAAATAAATATGTTAAATGAAATATCTCAAACTCAGAGACTTAAGGACCAAATGTTTTCTCTCATATGTAGAAGTTAGAGTAAAATCTAAGACAGGTAGAAAGTTAGCTAAGCTCAGAAAATAAGCCCAACAGAGGTGAATTTTCACATAAGCAGGGGGAACCATAACGACGAAGCTACGGGGAGAAGGGAGGGAGGCAGGAAGGGAAGGAGGGATTACGGGGGTTATCAATGGGACTGGGAACCCTCGACTCCCATGAGAAACCCAACTATACACAGGTGGGCAGAAAAGACCAGAAAATTAAAAAAATTAGTACACATGTATGTGCTTATTTCTGTCTATAATGTGGGGGTAACGCAGAGGAGACCTGAGAGTGGGGAGTGGTCGAAGTGGGGAGATCCTGGACTGGGATCAGACGTAACTTACTTTGTCAATATCCATCTGTGCACAAATATGTAACAACAGTTCCCTCCAAGATGTAAGTCTATGTTGAACAAGTAAAAAAATTTTAAAAAGCTGCTCAAAAAAATAAAAATAAACTGCACTGGAAAAAATATGTTCAAAGAACATAAAGCATTGGCTTTCAAACTTTTTCAGGAAATTATAGCCTATACAAAGAAAAATATTTTGTATCTTGACTAACACACATATGGGTAGAGCAAAAGCAAAAGTTTTCATTAAAAGTACCCTTACTTGGTTTAATTTACTCTAATATTTTCTATTTTATTCTATTTTTTTTTTAATTTGTGGGGTTTATAAACCAATATATTACCTGCCACAATTAGACAACTCTTGCCCTGGAGATTATGTGGTCACACATATTTTTCCCATTAGTTTTTAAATTCCTATATACAAAACTTCCAAAATGACTCTCTTATACATATTGATCCAGAGCCTTCAAAATAGCAAATGAATAGCAAGCAGTGTAGTTTTCATTTATTTATTCCTAATATTCTGCAACAGGCAATCAATCATAGGTTCTTATGATAGATTACCAGTCTCGATTCTTCATCCTTCTCAGATCACCTTTTGTCTTGGCTTAATTGGGGGAAGATGGTACTTTCCTGCCCTTTGGGTTTAAGCTTTGCTATTTTACTTGTTTTTGCTAAAAAAAAAAAAATGTGAACAGAAATAAAAATGTGGCATTTCCATATTCAGCCCTTAGAAATACTGATGTGTTTATGAATATCTTCTATTCCATCACCATGAGAAGAACACACCCAAGCCAGCCCACTTGTCCAAGGAGGATGAGAGCCCCAGGGAATGGGCAAGGATACAAGAATATGTAGCATGTGGCAGAGATACTATAGCTGACTCCACAGATTAGTAAGCATAAGTTGCTATTATTTCAAGATACTGAGGTTTGGAGTGGTTTTTTTTGTTTGTTTGTTTTTTTTTTTAAAGAGAGAGGGACAGTGAGAGAGACAGAGCAAGAGAGAAACAACTTTATTCAGTTTTTTTCACATGGCCTTAGTTGCTCCAACACTCAGTTGTATACGTGGTGCTGGGGTTTGAACCCGGTCCTCGTGCTTGCCAGGCAAGCACTGACACCGCTGAGCCACTGCTCCAGCCCCTGGAGTGTTTTGTTATACAGTATTACCAAGCACATAATTAGCTATGTCAAGTGCATTTCTGAAAGAAACCATTGAGATCTACTACCCCATTCTCCTGCCACCATTGAGACATTGGCACCCCACAATAGACCACTTGTGATTCAAATAATCATTATTAAAAGAAGTCACAGAAAAAAATAAAAAAGCCTTAAATGAAATTACCTTTACTAAGTGAAACTGAACTTTTACTAAGTGAATATAACTCCTTCAAAAACTTTTAGATGCCAAAGACTGATTCAAGTTTGGTTCTGACTAACAATACATACAAAATAGCATTGTTTTCCTGAAAATGAGTTAAATGTTTGCCAGAATCATGCAGGTACCTGTCGTTGTGAATGAGTTTTCTTTGCAAGCAAGGAGAATAATAATTCATGCCCTGGAATTTACTAAGCTCTAGGAAACTGAAGCTTTTGTCTGTGTATTACTATCCTTCTGTGGCCTAAAAGACTTTATGGTAAAACATAGATGCTCGATAAATATTGGATGATTGAAAGATTGAATTACTGAATGAATTCAATTTTTATTTTTGAAAGTTTTTAAGTCTTAGGATTGCATGGATATATTCTCATAGCTCCCATGTGTTAATTTCAAAACTGTGCTAGAAGTGGACCTTTTCATTTCATGTACTGTTTTTTCTTTTAACCGGAAAATTTAATTGGGTAGTGATGATTCTTTCAGCAGATCTTATGGTATAGGAGGGGGACTGCTAAATGGAATGTGAACGTTGTTAGCATGGAAGAGGAATCTGGAAACCACAATTGGCAGCCTAGACAGGCTGCACACAGGCCATATGCAGCTAAATCTGCAGAGTGTCCCAGACTTCACGACACTGCTACATTTAGAATAGAGAAATGCAGGCAAAAACTTTCTATTTCATCTTAGTAAGCCAATTTCACAGTAGACAACTTAAGCCCTTAAATTAGCAACAATCACATCTTTAAAATTAATTCTTTTCCAGCATTGTTTTTATCAATAGGAGCATATGGAATATATTCAAGATGAAGCTTCTTTCTCCTTCCAATTAAATACATATAGGCACATCCCCTACAGATAATAAATACTAGAAAATATCTTCATCTTCACTACCCAAGCCCCCTGTAATCTCATCTGCAAAGATTAAAATTATTTGGGTTTCTATTTGTAGTAACTTAATATCACTTTCATAAACGGTATGAATCTGTGAGTGTGTTGATGACATTTTCAAAATATATCCTTAGAAATTATTTCTGGTGAACAATAATACAAATTAATTTTTTGCTATGGAAGGCATTATGTTAAGTGCTTAAATAGATTCACAATAATCAAAAGAAATATACACCATTATTCCCTCTTTGTAAATTATTTAAGTGATTTTTCCCATGTCATAGCACTAGTAAACGGCAAGCCAGAAATCAAGCGAATGTCTGTCTAATGCCTAAATTTATGCCACTAAAGATGATTTTCCCATTGCCTCTAGAGACCAATTTTAAACCTTTTAAGAAGCTGATTATTGAAAAAGATTGTGGTGGCACATACCCACTTAAAAAACGGAAGAAAATTTTCAGTAAAATGGACTAAGTAAAGAGAGGAGGGAATTTAGTGAAGATAATTATTCCCAGTAGAATTATTGCTTTCTATTTACATTTTCTTTGATATGAAATAAAGATCTTTAAGAAAGGGGAGAGGGGCTGGAGCGGTGGCTCAGCGGGTGCCTGGCATTCGCAAGTGCACGGGTTCAAACCCTGACACCCACGTACACAACTAAGTGTCGGAGCAACGAAAGCCCTGTGAAAAACTCAATGAAAAATGATTCTCTGTCTCTGTCTCTGTCTCTGTCTCTGTCTCTCTCTCTCTCACTGTCCTTCTCTCTTAAAAAAAAAAAAAAGAAAAGACAAGAAAAGAGAGAATAGGTCTCTCTGCTGCTCAGGCTGGAGCAGCGGTTTGCAGGGCTGGGGTGGGGTGGGGCTGGAGCATTAGGCAAGGCCTAGAGATGAAACCTAGGGTTTCAGCACATTTGGGGCCAGATAAAGATAAGGATCAGCCTATCCATGTGCTTAGCAGCATCTGTGGCCTCCGCTTATTATATAGCCATAGCACTCACCTCTTCCTGGTTCTGACAATCAAAAAACATCTATATCTATAGTTATATGTAGTGTATGGTGAGAAAAAAGAGGCAGTCCAGAAAAATAAATATTTGGAAACATCAGACAGTGAAGAGAAAGTGAGAAATGGAGCCACAGTTGGAAAACGATGAGAAATCCAAGGAAGTGTAAGGGCAAAAACAAGCTAAAACCAAGAGGCTTAATTCTTCCTGTGGAAATAAGAAAGAGATCTCCCCTCTCCCTTTCAGAATCTTGATTTTATTTATTAATTTATTTTTAAAGAGAGAAGGATAGAGAGAGCAAGAATCAATTCCATTCACTTTTTCATCTGGCCCTTGTTTCTCCAACACTAGGTTATGTGCGTGGTGCTGGAGTTTGAACCCGGGTCCTCATGCACGCCAGGCAAGCGACCCAACCACTGAGACACTGCTCCAACCCCAAGAACATTTACTTTAAACAACTTGTAAGGTCTTTCTCTGTATCTTTTTGTTTTAAGGGAGAAGGACAGTGAGAGAGAGGTAGAGAGAGAGAGAGGGAGAGAGAGATACAGAGAGAATCAATTTTTATAGTTTTTCACATGGTTTTCTTTGCTCTGACACTAAGTTGTGTACGTGGGTGCTGGGGTTTGAACCCGTGTACTCACGCATGCTAGGCAAGCTCCATAACCACTGAGCCACCACTCCACCTCCCTCTGTATCTTAAAAATACATGTAAACTTTTAAAACGCTCAGTCAGCTTCTTGCCAGCTCTATGACCCAGGAATGTCTTCTCAAGGACCTGGAGATGGTGTCATAGATGGAACTATATCACGCTTCCTGGAATGGTAGGAGCTGCTCCTCAGCAGTCATAAAGAGGAATTTAGTTTTCCTTGGGTTAAAGCCAGTTTAACAACACAACAGCATTCCAGCTACCAGTGCATTTAGAGTGATTCTGTGAAGACGTGTTGCTGTCACGTCTTCATACTTCAAGACTGCTTAGAGTTGATCTTGAGAAAATGTGTACAGTAGTCGAAGTTCTCTGAACAAACCAATGCTTATGTCCCCCAAATTCATATGCTGACACAGAATCCCCGATGGGATGGGACTAACTGTGGAGCCTTTGAGATGTGATTAAGTCACAAGGGTGGAGCCTTCATGAAGGGGACTGGTGCCCTTATAAAGGACTGAAGAGAACAGAGTTCTTTCTCCCCTTCCACCATGGAGGGTTTGGAGAGAAAGTGCCACCTATGAAGCAGGAAGCAGGTCCTCACCACACACCAATTTTGCCTGCACCTGACCTTGGGCTTCTCAGCCTCCAAGTGAGAAGGAAATTTCTGCTGTTTGTAAGCTACACAGTTGATGGTGTTTTGTTACATCCATTGTAAAGATTAAGCTATAACAGATGTGTATGTATATAGAAAGAGATCTATTATGAGGAACTGACTCCTGCAGTTACAGAGGCTATTAAGATCCAGAATTTGCAGGGTGAGTTGGCAAGTTGAGGGATGGTGTATTTCCACTTCCAAGACCAGTAGGCTCAAGATCCACACACTGCTGATGTCTCACAGTGAGTCTAAAGGCAACAAAAAGTCAATGTCTCAGTTTGAATGCAAGAGGACTTCTCTCCTACTTGGGGGAAAAATCAACCTTTTCATTCTAGTCAAACCTTCAACTGATTGGATGAAGCCCATCCACATCAAGGAAGACAATCTGTTTTACTCAAGTTATTGATTTAAGTGTTAATCTTATCCAAGAACACTCACAGAAATACACAAAATAATGTTTAACCAATCAGTTGATTGAACAAAAATAAGGATGTGGATATCAATCTATATGGTTGCATATGGGGCCGGCCACTTCTGTTAACATCAAAAGAAAATGATTTTCTCTCAACACAAAATTGCATATGAACTTTGTAAGCTTATCATGGACATGGTTGGTTATTTCTCTGAAACTGTTCTGCAACATCTTGGGCTTCAGGAGAATACCTGATACGAGGAACTTCCTCTTTCCTATTCAACTCTCAATTTTTTTACAGTAAAGCTAGCGAAGGTTTGGCCTGACATCTGTCCATCTCTCACTTTCTTCAGATGTTCTTTCACTTCTTTCTATGTAAGAGCCCTTCTTTTCAGGGACACAGCATGACTGGTTGCCGAAGTCCCAAGTGTTCAACAGGAAAATGAGAATAACCTTGCCCAAAGACATTTCCCTTCATAGCAAAAAAGCAAACCACATGGCCTTCAGTTTATAAAGAAATGTCTCATTGATTACAATTTGAGGCTAGTAGGAAAATAGTGTTGGCATAAATGCTGTGGCTTTAAGTCCCCGAACTGAAGCACAGTCCTGGCCTTGAGCACAGCCCTGGCATTGAGCACAGCCCAAATGTTTCCTGAGAAAGGACACTGACAAGGTCAGCTGGCAGTTCTAATCCTACTGTGAACAAAGACTGTTCAGCAAACTAGCAGGGCCTCCTGAAAATTTATCCTGCTAGAAGATAATTCCCTTACTTCCTTTTTAAAAATTCCTTCTAGCAAATGTCCTATCAGTGTTATTAGGCTTCGCAAGCAGCTTTATATCATGAAGTTTTTGCTGCTCTGAAATGAGCACCCAGTGGACTTAGTTTTAAGTAGTTAGCACTCAGTCCCTTACAAAGTGCCTACCATGTGCTAGACCCTATAGAGCATATTGTCACATTCAATCCCCATGTCAACTCCAAGTCTGGATACTTTATCCTCATTTTCATTAAAGAGACTAATGTTCTGAGCTGGAGTGGTGGCTCAGCAGTTAGAGTGCTTGCCTGGCAGGCATAAGGACCTGAGTTCAAACCCCAGCACCACAAACACAAATAAGTGTCAGAGAAACGAAGGCCAGATGAAAAAATAAATAAAATTGGTTCTCTCTTTCTCCTATTTCCTTCTCTCTCTCTCTCTCCTCCCCCTCCCTTTAAAAGAGAGAGAGAGAGAGAGAGAGAGAGAGAGAGAAACAAGCCCCAAGCAGCTAATGTATGTGGTCTCATGACAAGTTGGAAAGCCAGGAATCAAAAATACATCTAAATCTGAAGTTCTATCCATTTGATTTTCCCATTTGTAAAAATGACTGGATTTGTCCCTGTTTATAAATCATCTTTGATGAGTTCAGTTCAAATGGCTCGATTTCCAAGATTGTGATCACTTCTGGTGGAATTAAGATAAATGGGCTTCTGCACTTTCAGTACAGAGAACAAGAATGGGAATCAACGCCCCCATATCAGCCAACTTTGTAGAATCCATCTACTTCTTGACTGCAAATTGCAGTAAAATTTAAGTTTCCTTAAAGATTAAGCTTTAGTGCAGTTCAGCACAAATAACCATAATGACTAACAGAATGTATACATGCAGGAGATTTCAGCCACACCCTTAATCGTCCTACAAAAGATAGGAAGCCATCCATAGGTCTGAAATTCAACACCTCCCACATGGGTTCACTAGGTAGAAAATTTCTTCTAAATCCCTCAGTGAAATCAAATTATTATATCATGGTCATTTACATGTAAATATCTTGGTGTAACTGAAACAGTCATACCTAAATGTCTTAGTATATTTGGAATCTTTATATGGACCAAGCCTAGCACTTAAACTCAGTAAACGGCAGTTATGGAAGCTGATAATAATAATCTGGAGGCTAGAAAGCAAGGTGGCATATCTAAAGTTGTGTTTAGTTCAGATCCTGGAGGACAGACTGAATGTGAGCAGTTCTCACAAATCTAAAGTGGTTTTTGGGAAACAGATTGGCTGATTAAACTTTTCCTAATACCACCAACTTTGAAACATTTCATGACTATCACAGGGTGGATCTTTAGATTGTCTTTTTATCAGTTCTTAGGCCACCACAAATTGTAGAATGACATGTTAAAAAGTCAAGTTATACATTTCGGGAGGAGCATTTTCTTTTTATGAACCATGTCTAAGAAACTATAGCTTGAACGTAATTTCTTATTGAACTTGAATCTGACTCAGCTATTATATGCTCATGAACCTATAGAGGGCAGCCTTCTACTTCTGTAAGATGCGAGTTTTTTTTATACTGGGTTCCTCCTCCCAGAATAGAGTGCCCCAGTATGAAAACTTTATCTTTCTCATCTTTTTATTTCCCGCTATGGGATGGAAAAATGAGAGAAACTACAGCCACGACTGATAAGAGTGAATTTCCCACGGGGTCTCTCAGGCCCTTCTCTTGTGTCTTAGGAACTTTTAAAAAAAATTTTGTTTAATCCCATTGTCAAATATTTTGAAGAGTAACAAGGGATGATAGGAAGGGAGGAGAAGGGGAAATGTTAGAACTGAAATAAAGCAAGGTACATTCCAAGCAGTTATAAGTGTCAGTGTATATACTGTAGCCATATATACAAAAAATATTCTTCATAGATATAAGAATTATGTTACTGTATTTGGGTTTTTAAGGAACAATATAGGACCCAGAAGAAAGGCAAGGGATCAGGGGATGGGAGGAGGAGGTAGAGGGATGTGTGTGTGGGGTGGGTGTTGAACAAATTGTATTGCTGAATTGTGTGCATCTAGGAATATATGACAACTAATCCCAAAATTATGTAAAACTATAATGCACTAATAAAATAAAAAATAAATTTAAAAAAAGAGTGGGACAGTGAGAGAGCGAAAGAGAGAATCAGTTTTATTTAGTTTTCATGTGATTTTTTTTCACTGTTCTAACACTTTCTTCATAGCTCTAACACAATGTACATGGTGCTGGGGTTTGAACCCTCATCCACACCCATGCCAGGCAAATGCTGCAACTGCTGAGCCACTGCTCCAGCCCTGTGACCTAGGAACACCTGAAGGCAGAACCTGGACATCCTTCTGTGTGGCACAGCCTGAGCATGGCTGCTGTTAGCAATAATGGAGGGATAATAAGCAAGAAGAGGAGGGGACAGAGGAGAGGAGAAAGGGTGAAAGCAAACAGAGAAGGAGAAAGAGAGAGAAAAGGGAGGAAGTACATGACAAAGAATTTTTACTGAACCTCTACAATCACTGGGCTAAGGACATTTCATGAACTCCCGAGTTCATTTCCACAACAATTTTAAAGAATGTAAACATAGCTTCTTTGTCTTACAAAGGCATTACTTGAAACTAGATAAATCAAGTTACTATTAAGGGGCATGAGGCAATGGAATTTGATTCCATATTTATCTGACTTCCGAGTTCTAACCCTAACTACAACCAAGAATTTGGGAAAAAAAAAAAGTGATCGAAAGGTCTGGTTTCTCCCACAGATCCTCTACAAATATTTGTGTAGGGAAAACTGAGATTATTACATTATTAAGAACTTTACTGATCCATCTATTGATAAGGCAGGCTGGGTAATCTTATTAAACACATGCTAGACAAATGAGATAACATACTGGTTGAGGTTTCCAAACATTTTCAACACAGTATTTATAATTGTCTTAATAACCAAAACTATTCCATTTTAGCAGCAATCTCTGTTAAAATTAATATACATGCACACACACATACATGCTTAGGGAACTATTTTCAGACAATCTCTGTGACGCCTAGTTTCCTGGTACGAGGTACACACAACAGCAGGTTTTTTGATTAATTTTTACTTATATTATGACATCAAATAAGCTTGCAGTTAATAACTTTGATAGAGAAAAATGAAATTTCTACCATAGATGGGAAGAAAAGTCAGTAGGTTCACAAGTAATTGCAGTAAATCAACATCATAATATGTCAAAATATCACATTTGTGATCCTAACATTTTTTATAATTCAATTCAAAGTTTATGCAGTTAACATCTCTATCATACACATTGTCCAAACATTAACTATTTATCAGATAATTTACCATCATGATGACAGGTGGACCCTGTTTGCTTTCTCATGATGTCAAAGTTTCTAGAAACTATTGATGGCTAAACAGCTGCTCACTCTGATAAGAGCTTTTGATATGTTTCTATGGCTGGATCACCATGGGCAGCAACATCAAAACAAGATTAAAAAGCTTGTCCTTCCATTCACTGAACCTCCTAAACTTACCTCCAAAGACTGAAAAACTCCCATTCTTCATGTTGACAATATTTTTCCAAGGTATCAAGAAAAAAAATTTATTCTCTGTACCAAATCAACAGATAAGATCACCTAACTGATTTTTATTTTATTTTTCTTCCATTTTAGCAGCAGCCTCTATTAAAATTAATATATAAATATGTAACTATATATACACACACATATACTTAGGGAACTTTTTTCAGGCTATTTTTTTTGTACAGTGCTTTTATAACCAATCTCTATAACACCTAGTTTCCTTGTACTAAGTGCACACAACAGGAGGTTTTTCAATTAATTTTTACTCATATTATGACATCAAGTAAGCCTAGTCTTTGACAGAGCAAGATAAAATTTTTATCATGGGTGGGAAGAAAAAAGTCAACAATTTCTGGTTTTGCTTTTATGATATTGGAGATTAAACTCAGGACTTTGTACATGCTGAGTATGCTCTCCACCACTGAACTATACCCCTACTCTGGAAACAAAGGTTGATAAGAAGATGAAAGAAAGACTGTGATCCTGAGCTATGACATGGTGGCTAATTGTCCTGGAAAGAAGTCTATACAAGCAAAAATACTTTTGTTGTATCAAATCATGAGATTTTTCATTATTATTTGTTATAGCATCATTACCTATCTTATGATGATTAATATATATTCTAAAGAGAAAGTGTAGCTCACTCAGAGTATATACATTTGAAGCAGAAAATGCTAAGCATTTTATTACACTTCAACCACTTATTATTGGTTGACCGTGAATATTTTACTTAGCTTCTATAAGTTTCAGTGTTATTCTTTTAAAATAAAAGAAATAATACTTGCTTGAGGGAGGACTGGAAGTACATGATTAGCAGGTACTTGAAAATATTATTTTTATACCCCAGCAATAATGGAATGCACTTGAAATATCAAAAAATAAACAGTAATTCTTGCTGGGCCATTACACATGCATGAGATGCACTGAGCAAGGTGCTGGAGGCCATCAAGTACAGGAAAAGATAATTATACTTCTAGGATGTGAGGAGTCAAACATTTTCTGGCTTCAGGATACCAGGATGAAGGGGATATAGAGTTCTGTATGGATACTTTTGTGTTTTATAATTGTTTAAATTTTTCCTTTTTCTTTTGTAATTTTGAATATTTTACAAATTCGTGGGTTCAAGGGAAGTAAGAGCATCCTTCACTACAGCCAGGAGGCATAAACACTTGGAACCCGCTCCAAGGACAGACTGTTCTTAGGATCTGAAATTTCTGTTTTTATTCTTCATTTTTATACCAACATACTTATAGAGATATAAGGATGCTTTTTCCTGTTCTGCTTTCTCCTTCAACTTGAAAATAAACACCTTTAGAAAAAATAGGAAATGACCACACCAACATTTTGAAAGTTTTGACTTATTCCGGATAAAAACAGAATGAATTGAGATGAAGGAAATGTCCCAACCAGAAGTCAACATTCATCCTCCTCCCACCCTCCACTGGCTCCCTAAGTCTCTTCAAAGGTTCAAAGCAGAAACTTTGAGGCTCTTCCATCATCAGAGCAGTATATTTGGTAGAGAATTCAGAAAATGACAAAAGGCTGGATGAAGAACCATAGCTCGGTGGCTCCCAGTCAGCATTCTTGCCCCCCACCTATGGTACAAAACTTTCCTATGACAGAACATGCGAATGGTGCCATCACGATTATGAGCACCACATTCACGAGCTGCATTCAGCTGCTCAGCTGGCTTTTCTGTGCTGGTCCTACCACCCAGCTTCCCCCTCACCCCAGTGTCCTAGCTCATAACTGCATGCAGAACTTCATCAGAGAGGATCAGCCTTGTTGGCAAAACCCCTGTTGTAGGGTCCCATCCATCCCCAGGATATTCAGGTCCCTTTGGGATAAGAGTCAGACCAGAAAGATCTTTCTCTCCAGCACTCGTGCTCAGGAAATGTTTAATTATAGTAAACCCATATTCTCTAACTCTCAGCAGAAACCAGAGGCACAAATTAGGAAAGTTCTCACAAATTCCTACACCTGGCCATCAAAAATTCACTTGTCCTGAGTGAATAGAAAAATAGTACAGTGGTCAAGTTCTCCCAAGGAAGTGGAGGAAGTGAGATTACCACCTGGGCCTCTGAGACCTCCACATAGGAGCCCAGCATGGCTTCCAGTCAGATGGCATTTCTGAGGGTTGGCCTTTGAAGTGATCCATGGTTGGTTTCCTATCTGATGGCACCATACCCAAACAAATCTAGTCATAAACACTTTTCTAGAACTATAGACACAGCTGACTTGTTTGAATCTCCATCTGTGCCCAATTGTGGGTCTCTGTGTTAGTCACTTTTTCTTTGTTGTGACCAATATACCAAGGATGACTTAAAGGAGGAAAGATTTATTTTGGCTCACAGTTTCAGAGGTTCAGTCCATGGTCAGCTGGCTCCATTGCTTTGATCCTGTGGTGAGGCAAAATATCATGGCAAAAAGGTATGATGGAGCAAGGCTGTTTAACTCCTGGCAGCCAGGAAGAAGAGAGAGAGGAGGGCTGGGAGAGGGATGAGTATAGTTCTACAAAGCACATCCCCAGGGACCTACTTCCTCCACCCATGCCCCACTGCCCTGCAGTCCACCCTCTCCCAGTAACTCATTCAGTGATCAGTGGATTAAGCCACCGAGGAAGCCACGCCGTTACGATATGATCAGTTTCCCAACAACCACCTCTGAAGGTGGCTGCTTTGAGGACCAAGTCTGTAATGCCTTTGTTGAACATTCCAGATCCAAATCGTAACAGTCCGTGTTTGTGCTTTGGCGTGTGTGTGTGTGTGTGTGTGTGTGTGTGTGAGATCACCAGTATGTGAACATACCTTTGTGTGCTTGTGTCAATAAGAACATGATCTTTTGAGCTGCCATTTTAAGAAAGCTTATCTTTTAGGTTTAAAAAAGTGCCATGTTTTTATTGGATTATGGAACACTCACCTGGGTTTTCTTCCCTTTCCTTTGTTTTTGTTTTTAAAGACAGAGAGAGAGAGAGAGAGTGAGAATCAATTTTATTATTAGTTTTTCATGTGACTTTCATTGCTCCAACTCTTCGCTGTATACATGGTTCTGGGGTTTGAGCCCGCACCCCTGCACATGCCAGGCAAGTGTCGTAACTGCTGAACCATTGCTCCAGCTCTCTTTCCCTTCCTTTATCTTCACTTCTTCCCTTTCTACATAGTAGAAATTAACCCATTTTACTCTTCTATGTCCTTAGATTCACCAAGAACTCTGATAGAATACTAGACTAAATTTTCAAGACAAGAAGTTTCTGTTTCTGTTTAATCTATAAACTACTCTGACAAAACACACACACACACACACACACACACACACATACACATATATATATAAGTAGTAGCATAAATATAAATATAAAATTTATATATATACATAAATAATAACTGCACTACACTGCAGCACTGCTAATTTGTAGGTTGCTTTCTTCAAATTTTAAGTTTTGGTGATACTGTCTTTATATGTAAAATGCTATTTAGATTTAGTAGGTCCTAGACTTACTTGTTGTTTTTATCTACTGAGTTTCTTTTCAATTATATAATCTCTAGATAGGTATGAATATTATTAGATATATATTAGATATTAGATATATTAGATATATTTTTACTCCATCTGTTTTTTTTTTTTTAAGAGAGAAGGAGAGAGACAGAGAATCAATTTTTATTGAGTTTTTCACATTTCCTTCGTTGCTCTGACAACTTAGCTGTGTATGTGGGTGCTGGGGTTTGAACCTATGTACTGGTGCACTGGGGTTTGAACCTGTGTACTTGCGCATGCTAGGCAAGCACAGTAACCCCCGAGCCACCACTCTAGCCCCAATACCATCTGTTCTTAAAGCAACAGTCCTACTGCTGAATAAGTGTTAGTCCTGAATGCAGTATATTGGCCTTGTTTAAAAACCTTACTGTCGTTCCAAAAATAAAAATGAGAGTGACACATGGACAGAACATCAGGCTCACCATCTCCACAGCATAGAGAGCCAAAGGAAATGTGAGGAGCAAGGGGTCAGATGTCAGCTGAAGAACCAAATGAGGTGCTTCAGGATAACTTTCGACATTGACATGGTTTTCTAAATAACTTTTTCACTGTTCTTGATATTCGGAACACTGAAATTATTTGAGTTGTTTTTTTCCCACTTTTTTTAAAAAGAGAGAATCAACTTTATCTAGTTTTCATGTGGCTTTCATTGCTCCGACACTTAGTTGTATATGTGGTGCTGGGGTTTGAAGCCATGTCCTCATACATGCCGGGCAAGAGGAGCCACTGCTCCAGCCCATATTTCCACTTTTTAAATATATATTTTTATAGGTTATTAGAAAAAACTTGCTTCTTTTTAAAACATCAGTTAATTAAATAAATATGGTAATCTATTTAAGGCTCTTTTTCCTAGCAATGTCATTTGATGAATTGATAATTCCAGAACTTAAGTCTTACTTAGACCAAAAGTAGAGATTATTCAAGTTCTTCAGCACCACCAGAGTCTTGAGATGACTGCAGCCCCTATCACACATTAACTGCAACTCCCAGAGTGGCCCTGAGCCATAGTGGACACCCCGATGGGACAGAAGCTGGGACAATAAAATGAACTCCCGGATATGATGAACAATTGCCCTTTGTAGCACGACCAGCTGTTTCTTGGCTCTTGTGTTTTTTTCCCAGACCTGCCATGAGACTCTGATAAAACCACAGAAACAGAATGCTTACACAAGATAAAATTGTTCCTGGGGGAAAAATGACATAAACCTTCTAACTTTACTTATTCTTAGTGAACTTAAAAATCACTAATTTGGAATGGGTGCAGTGGCTCATGCCTGTAACCCACTAACTTGAAAGGATTGCAAGTTTGAAGTCAGTCTCCACAACTTAGCAAGGTCCTAAGCAACTTTGCGAGCTCCTTTCTCAAAATAAAAAATAAAAAGGGCTGAGGATGTAGCTCACTGGTAAAAAACCCCTGGTTTCAACCCCTAGTACCAAGGAAACAATATCATGAATTTGTGAGGTCACACAGCTGGGCAACACATTATTGTTAGTTTCACACCTGCTTTGCTATAAACACCACCTCTGGTGTAGGATGTTATCATGATAACAGTTGTAGAGGTTGCTTCTCAAGGAATTGAATGACACATGTACTGAAAACCAGACTTCATTTGATGGGTGACTCGAATGAGATGAACAGGCTTGGCATCTCTGTCATCGTATGAAGCTTGTTCCCTTTGGTCCCTTAACTTTTGGATCAGATACTACTTGGTTTTTCAGGTAGACATGTTGATTGTCAATTGGAGCTGATATGTTTTCTTCTACTCCCTTCTTTATGCGTTTTCAGCAGCTATATCAGCCCGAGCTCCCATAGTCCTTCAGTCCCATCGTAAGACCCAGATCCAGCCACAAAGCCAGGGTGTTGGGCCAAGATGCTAGCTCCAGCTAGCTGAGTAACTAAGAAATTCGCAGAAGTTGACTTACTGCCTGTCGTAGGAGACCCGCCAAGGAGCCCGAATGAAGTGCCCCTGAATATCCTTACCTGGATTCTTGTGTTCTTGCTTCAGAGGATCACAGGAAAGATGTGAGACTTAGTAAAAGAAGAACAAAGCTTGTTAGAAGAGATAGGAAGGGAAAGGAGACACTCTTAAGGGACAGTGTAGGTCCTTTGAGAGAGGAGTATGTTTTAGTCAGCTTTTTTGGACATTGTGACCAAAAGACCTTACAAGAACAAATTTACTGGAGGAAATGTTTATTTTGAGGCTCATAGTTTCAGGTGTCTCGGTTCATAAATGGCCAACTCCATTTCTCTGGGCCCAGGGTGAGGCAGAACATCATGACAGAAGAGTGTGGTGGGAAAAAAGTGGCTCAGAACATCACGCCAGGAAGGAGTGGGTGGCTCCCCTCACCAAGAACAAAATACAAACCTCAAGGGCATGTCCCCATCTACCCACCTCTTCAGCCATACCCTACCTGCCTACAGTAACCACCCAGTTAATCCCTATCAGGGGATGGATGCACTTATTAGGTTAAGACTCTCATAACCCAATCATTTCACCTCTACGCTTTCTGCATTGTCTCACACACGAGCTTTTGGGAGACACCTAATAACTAAACCTTAACTGATAATATGCTCTTCTTGACCTCCAGCTTTATTGGGAGTCCAGGGAAAGTTTCCAGAGATTCCTGACCTATCCACCTCTTGACTTTTGATTGACAGCAGGATTGCATCAGAGTTTCAGGTCCCTACTGTACATGGTAAATGTCTGAGGCAACTCTGTCACTTCGTCCCATGCTGGCCTGTTCTAACTGGAATCTGTTCTGACATTTTATGGTTAGGGAAATATTCCTTGTCTCCCTGAGTTCTGGAACTTGGTCTTTGTAAGGATCACAAAACCTCCCCAAAGATAACTTGTATTGTTCTTTTATTTTTTTTATTTTATTGAAGAGCTGTGTTGTTGTATAATCATTAATGCTATATAGTAACAATACATACCCCTAATCCTAATCCAAAATCACCTCCACATCACCCACATCCCAGTCTCTTGACTATTCTATATTTTCCCCCATAACAGATATAAATATATATGTACATATATAATTCTGCATTTTTAAAAAAATTTTTATTAGATGGTTATAGAGTTACAAATGAGGGGGAAGCATTATTAAACATTCAAGAACCAATGTATATATACTTAGTTATCCAGGGCTAATGCCATATCATGGATGCCCAGCTTGGGTTCCCCATGTTGCTGTTTCCCCCAGAAGAACCCCTGAGTTAAATGGATATTCGAGGAGGACAGAGATCTCCTTCTGAGATGATTCCCCCATATTCCCACCCTCCAGTCTCCTAGGTGTTCTTCCTAAGCCCTCCCCCACCCTTAATTGTGCATTTTACATAGATATATGTTTATATATATATATATGTATGTAAAATGCACAATTATAAATGCATGCATATATACATATATGTACACATATATTTATATATACATATGTACATTTTATATACACATATTTTATATATATGTATATTATATATATAAAAAATTGTACATTTTCCAGAATTAAATAACTGCATAAGTATTATTTGACTTCCTGGGAGAGTAAAGAGTAAACTACATTGTTGATCCACCACCACCCCCCACTAGATCCCTCACTATCATCCTTCTCTCTCTCTTCCCTCCTGCCTCTTTCTCCCCGGCCCCCGCCCCCCATATATTTATGGTTCCCCTAGATTGCATGTTGCTTTGATTTTGGTGAGTCTAGTAAGTGAGTTTCACCTTTCACCAAAGCCCAGGTTTTTCTGTAGCCTCCACAAATAAGGGAAAAAATTTGATCCTCAAGTCTCTGGGTTTTACTAATTTTGCTCAGCATAATTTCTTCCATTGCCATCTATTTACCTTCAAAGGCCATAATATTATTTCTAATATTTGAGTAGAACGGCATAGTTCTAATGTGTGTGTGTGTGTGTGTGTGTGTGTGTGTGTGTGTATCATAGATTTTGGATCCATTCATCCAGTGACAGGCATCTGGGTTGGTTCCATAATTTAGCTATTGTAAATTGTGCTGCTATGAACATTGACTTTGCCGTGTCACTGTAAAGTGCTGATTCTAACTCCTCTGGGAAAATACCCAGAAGAGGGATAGCATAGCCGGATCGTATGGTGGATCCAACACTAATTTTTTGAGGAGTCTCCACACTGCTTTCCAGAGCAGCTGGACCAGTCTGCAATTCCACCAACAGTGTGCTAGTGTTCCTATCTCCCCACAACCCCTCCAGCATTTGTTATTGTTTGTATTCATTATCTTTGCCAGACTGACTGGAGTGAGGTGAAATCTTAAGGTTTTGATTTGCATTTCTCTGATTGCCAGTGATTTAGAACACTTTATCATATATTCATTGGCTTGCTTGATTTCCTCTGTTGAGAAGTTTCTGCTTAGCTCTCTGGCCCATTTACTGATTGGATTGTTTGTGTTTTTGATATTAAGATTTTGAGTTCTTTGTAAATTTTGGATATTAGTCCCCTGTTGGAGGAATTATCTTTCAATCTGTAGGTTCTCTCTTGTCAGTTTCAACAAATTCCTTGTCTGAGCAAAAGCTTTTTAGTTTGATGGCATCCCACTCATTGATTCTTGACTTTAATTCTTTCACTTTGGGAGTCTTGTTGAGAAAGTCAATTGCCTACTCCCATATACTGCATTGTTGCTCCAAATTTTTCTTCTAGCAGTTGTATGGTAGCTGGTTTAATTCCTAATTCTTTCATCCATTTTGATTTGATTTTGTGCAAGATGAGAGATAAGGATCTAATTTCAACTTTCTGCAAGTGGTTGCCCATTTTGTCCAGCACCATTTGTTGAATAGGCTGTTATTCCACCATGTTCTATTTTAATCCCCTTTGTAAAATATCAGATATTTCAAGATTTATGGGTTTGTCTCAGAGCCTTGTATTCTATTCCATTGGTCTTATTGACATTTAGGCTTGCATTTCTCCGGTAGCTAACAGGTTGTTTACTAAGGAATATAATATCCTATTGACTTAAGCCAGGCAGGACTGTAGGTAAATTATTTTTTTAAGAGAAAGTATGCAGGGGTCAGCACAGTGGGTCCAGTTTATAGAATGATCCTCTTAACCTCATGTTCCCACCGAACACACCTTGGGGTGTGAGCCTCACAGCAGAAGAAACATCTTTTGGAACCATACCTCTGATCAAGGCGAAAATGCCCAGACTTTAACCCAAACCAACAAATCAAGAGAAGCTTGCATATCCCTTTGTTTGGAGAGCAGCCTTGTCCCTTGATCGGTGTCCCAAGCAAACTAATACCAAGTCCTATCCTCCCTTTTTGCCCACTCCTGCACCCCACCATTTTACACCATATGGTGGGGGACAGGCAAGGAAGGAGGACAGGACTTGCTAGTTTGCTAAGACTGCCACAATAAACTACCACAGCCAGGGTGATGTAAACAACAGACATTTATTTTCTCATGATTCTGTGGCCTAGAAGCTTAAGATCAATGTGTTGGTAGGTTTGGTTTTTCCTAAGTCTCTCCTTGGCTTCCAGATGGCTGTCTTCTCTGGGTGTTTATAGTCTTTACCTATGCATGTCTGTGTCCTAATCAACTCTTCTTAGATGGAAATGAGATATATTGAATTAGAGTCCACCTTAATGATCTCATTTTATGTCTTCAAAGACCATATTTCCACATACAATCACACTCTGAGGTACTTTTGAATTTTGGATGACACATTCAGCCCATAAGACAATTGAAGTGTAATAGGTAAATATTTAGCAGAGCAAACAAATAAAACCATTGAAAATCTTAAGCAGAACTAAATAAAAGATACATTATAATAAAAGTGGTAAGAAGGTCATAGTTCTTGCAAGTATATTTTATAATGGTTTTATTGTATTTTTAATTGTAATTTTTATTTCTTATGCATAAAATATTTATGATTTTTATTTGGCACAAACAACCCAGTTCCAAGAAAGACTAATGCTTAAATATGAACAGTTTTTTAAAAATCTATCTTAATGATTATTATAGTAAGCTTAAATTATTTGGTGTGTGTATTTGTCTAAATAAAGAGAAATAGTAGTCATTTGCTTATACCAGAGATCACTATTAGCAAAACCCAGACAAATCCTTTACTCATCCACCATTTTTTAAGTTATCCCAAATAAAAGAGAAAATGTTAACCTTCTACCAACATAATGAGGATGCAATAGGCATTATAGCTATTAGCATTATTTTTAGTATATGTACCGTGAGATCAGGTGAAGTGCTTGATATGGAATCCCTCTCATATACTCTCCCGAAGAGAGTGACTGTTAACAGAGGTCCAGATGTTGGCTTCAGGCTAAACAAGCGTCCATCACTTGACACCTAATGGAAGCAGAAAAGTGGACAAGGTCTATCTTTAAATTATATAATCCTGCAACACTTCTAAGATACAGTATAATTGGATGAAGAAATAAATAAACATATATATATATATATATATATATATATACTCATCAAATTTTGTCTTATTAGAAATATTTGAAAGCCTGGTATGTAGCTCAGTGGTAAAGAGCTTACATAGCATGCAGGAAGCCCGGGATATTTTGTGGTGCCTAGCACTGCAAAAAAAAAAAGTCTTTAAAAAAATTTAAAAAGCAATCTTAGAAATATTTGAAATGTTGCTGACCATTTAAAAAAGTGAAGCTACATAACTGGCACTGGTTCGTTTATTCTTGAAATGCTTATAATCAATTTGCTCTAACTAACTTACCTGAGGAAGCATCTATGAGTTAGTAAGTTAATAAACATGAAACAATGGATGTGGAAGTACACAAAAGAAATCTAGTCCTCTCAGACAAAATAAAGCCTCCTCCAAATGGTCAGAAGTGATCAACCCGTGTGAGGGTTGAATTGAACATCTATCCTCCCGTCACTCACCACAGCCTCCTAGCCTCCCCTTGTTCCTCCATCACCCCAGATGTTGTTTCTGCCTAGAAAGCTGAGGGAGTGTGGAACCTGCAGGAAATGTCAGTGGAATGATGTGGCTAAGAAGAGTACAGGGGAGACTGGAGCTAAACCCAGGCCTGTGTGAAAGGTAGTGAATCCCATGTATTAGACTCAGCAAAGGCGTAGCAACACATAATCTAGGCCACCATAGATATGTGGGTTGGGGGGAGGGGGAGAGGTATGGGAGGGGAGAGGGAGGGTGATCTAGGGAGACAATCAACTATGTGGAATACTCTTTACCCCCCTGAGAATTCAAATAATACTTATGCAATCATTCAATTCTGGAAAATTAACAACCTAAGCATTTATATTGTTTGTAGGGGCAAAATATAGAAGAATCAAGAGACTGGGGCTAATTCTGGTTTAACAATATATGCATATCATATTGTTATTTTATATGCACTTATGATTGTACAATAACTCAACTCCTTAATAAAAAAATTTTTTAAAAGAATAGCAAAGGGAAAGCAAGCAATTATTTCTAGACTTTAAAGTTTTTGCTTCCTTGCCAGTATCAGCCATTGCTGACTTCTTTCTTCTTCATCTTTTCTTTCTTTCCTTTTCTTCTATGGTCCCAACAGATCTTGACCCATACAACAAGAGCAATTTCCCTTAAACTTCTCTAGGCCATCACTCCAAAGTGATCCAAAGGGATTCTTCCTACTCAACAGACCACATATATGCCAGCTTCCTCCCTATAACCCCTCAAGTGAGATTTCTTTCTTTATGCTCCAGGACACATTCATTTATATTAAGAACTTCCAGGCAAGAAATTCACCCTGCTCAGTGTCCTCCATGATACCCCCCAGTAATCACATTCTTTCCAAATGGAGACTTTTATGAGATTTGGAAGCACTTGGGGCTTTGAGGTCAAAAAGTGCTTCCTTTTACCTGAAATTAATTGGCAATATCAAGCAAAGATTGTTACCTGAAATTCTTCAGGTGCAAGCTGGACTTCGCTCAGTAGTACCTCAGGAAAAACATACTGGGTTCCAAAAGTGCCACTGAGGGAGAATGATTCAAACGTGGTGGAAGCCGTGTCAACTGAACCACCACAAGTATGCAAGTCAGTTGTTTCACATTTCAGCAGAGTGCAAATCTAGAGAAGCAATGTAAATCAAGAAGTTATAAGTAGTCGTGGTGCCCATGTAATTAGCTTGATATAAACGTTGCACAATGCATGCATCTGTTGAAACATCATGTTGTACACCACACATGCTTAGTTATTAGTCACACCTTAATAAAGCGGTGGGGAAATTTTTAAGTTAGTTCATTTAATGCTAGCTGCTCTGAAAATTAAAAGTCATAAGAAATTCAACTGAAATACTCTGCCTGGAAAATACCTGTGCCCCGTTAGTTGGTAAAATAATCTTCTTCATAGAGTTGTTAGGCTCATTGCTGAATAATGAAAAATTAATACACCAATCAATATGATAAAGGACTTCCGTTTCCTCACTGTTGAATTAACACATTATCTACATAAGGAGACAATCGGATCTTTGGTATAGCCATGAAAAACTATATCTTTATTGTTCTCAAGTTAGCAAAGCCTTTAATTATCAAGAGTGAGCTTTTAAAAACATTTAATCTAGACACTAGTGTAATCTCTGTCTTATTGCCTACTTCGCACAATAAAAAATTAGAGTTTTAATGAGCTGCAAAGTTGATCAAGAGCTGACTCTTGTTAATCTAGAAAGATTACATGTCCTTTACATCAAAGCAAAGACTGGAAAAATCATTTAAGTTTTTCTCCCACTATGTGACATAGTCATTCCAATGTAAAATCTGAGTGTAAGACTCATTTCACCATGCACATGGAATGTTCCCTAGTGGAAGATCCATATTCACTTAACTGCATCTACAGCATCTTCCAAGCCAGCATCACTTCCAGTCTGACTAAAGCATTAGCCTCCAACTGGTCTCCTTGATTCCACTTTGGCAGATAGAAGGCAAGCACTTCAAGGCAAGTATGTGAGATGAGAGACAAATAACTTTCAGGCAATGGAAGGATGAACACCTGCTTCTATTTTGTTCCCTTAAAATCCTATAAAAACCAACACTGAATTTTTTTAAAAAAAGAAAACCCTTTGAAAGTATAAAATCATTACTATTTAATTAAAAAGAAAAGGAAGGAAGGAAGGTAGGGTAGGAGCATAGAAGGATGGACCACAGTATAATTTTAGAATCTGAGTATTGATGCAAAAAGTGATGACTGACCCAGCAGACCCCAGAAAACCACGTCTTCAACTGGCCGGTGGGGAAAGGCAAGAATCTCCATCTACACTGCAGAATGCCCCAAAGATTCCATCACTGGGACCACTAAGTACCTCAGAGCTGTGCATAAAGTTGTGGTGACCAAAGTAAGGAAAATTAGTAGCAAGCAGTGAAGGATACTTTAGATACTAAAGTCCCCCACCCCATATCAGCCACTGTCCCTCCCCTACGCCAGTAAAAGACTGGTAATTTATTTTCAAAGAGGGGTGCTGGAGCCGTGGCTCAGCAGTTACTGTGCTTGCCTGGCATGCACGAGGACACGGGTTCAAACCCCAGCACCACATACACAACTGTCATAGCTTCGAAGATTACATGAAAAACACCAAGTAAAATTAATTTTCTCTCTCTCTCTCCTCTCTCTCTCTCTCTCTCTCTGTCCCTGTTTCTTAAAAAAACAAAAAAGAGGTAAAGCAGATGCTCTTTACATGGAAATATGAAAGGCATGGTTAAGGGGATCCTATAGATGAATCACACTGAATCTTGAAAACATCTCCCTCCACCATCCCCTACCTACACCCACCAAGGTCATTTCCCTAAGATGGCTTGCTAAATGATGCCAGCAAGAAATAGGGCAACACTTCAGAAAAAAAGGTTGCCTCATTTAATGCAACATAGGGCTCCCGGTTAAATATGAAGCTCAGAGCTGGGGCTATAGCTCGGTGCAGAACTTTCCTAGTAAGTGCAAGTCCGTGGGTTTGCCCCTCAGCACCAAAGAAGAAATCTGAAGTTTAGATAAATTTGAATAATTTTAACTAAAGTGCATCCCAGATATTGAATGATACACATTTAAGCCAAAAATACTATTTATTTGAACTTAAAAATTGCCTGGGAATCCTGTCTTTTCATTTGCTAAATTAGGCTACCTAATTCAAGAAGAAAATTGCAAAAATCTTAAAGTTTGGGAACTGACCATCCCCAAAATTCCCTAAAGATACCTCAGGGATTCCCCTAACAAAAGGGTCAGCTAGATCATCCTTTTGCTCAGCATTGGCAGGTACTACCAGAAGCTCAAACTTTTCAACCAGTTTTGGTAATCCCAAAGCATTACCAGATATGTGAGGGAAACGTACAACATGCAAGAGCGAGCAAAATAAAAGAAAAATAAAGGCAAGTTAAAGGAAACAAAGATTATTCAAGGAAATGACGCTTCAAGAAACTTTATTCTGAATAGCCTCAAAGATACGAAAGAAAATGTTACATCTATGAAACAATAACCAAAAAAGTTAAAAAAGATCAAGAAATCAGATGACTAATCCAAAAGCATAAATTCATAATAATAGGGATTTTTAGAGAGAAAAAGAAAATGAAAGGAAAAAAGTCCGTAAACACTTTTTTGGAGAAGGTATAGGATGACAGAATACGGGCACAATTGATCAGGAATCAGAACAACTTCAGAATTCTCAGTCGCACCACAAGAAGGGAGAAAACAACACTTTCAAATGCTGCAGGAAAATTAGAACCACCTTTACATTCCATATCCAGGGAAATTCTTAACCTAACTCCAGAAAGGACATTTCCAGACATGTAAGTCACAAAAATTGTTACCTCCCAGACACTCTTTTTTAGGAAACTGTTAGCAATTGCAAAGAGCGATTGGGCCAATACAAGATAGACAGGGAACAGAAAATAGGAAATACACCCAAGGGAGAGAAGAGAATCTTCCCAGAACAATGAAGGGGAGGGGTGCGTCACAGGATTGCACCGATATCATAGGCGACAAGAGGGGTGGCCAGTTCAGATCAGATCAGTGTGTCTAGAGACACTCATATTGGAGGGCTGGCAGAAATTAGCGAGTCAGATAGGAGGAGAACAACAGGGAATCCAAAATAAGAGAAAAGGAAAGAGAGCAATTTTTAGGAAGATAATAGAAGTGTCAAGATGACAGCTGACAGAAAACTAGAGGAAAGCCAGTTCACTACTGTAGAACCTCACCCAGCTTTGAGAAAGGATGACACAGCAACGTGTTCTCCGGATTGGTCTACCTCTTTCTTGGGTCTCTCAGCACCTTCTGCCTTTGGTCCTCATATTCTGGGTTTTTCTGAGACAATTCTTTACAGGGTTTTGAGGAAGTTTGGTTTAATAGAGTGATAAGCACCAATTGTCATGGAAAAATTCCTTAATAAATGTTTGTTTTATTAGTAGTATTGTTAATAACAATAATCATAATCTGTTCTTTTCATCAGATAATCCAAAGTTAAAAATAATAACCCATGATGGCTCAGTCGTTCTGCGCTTGCCTGGCATATGCAAGGATGTGGGTTCAAACCCCAGCACCACATACACAACGAAGTGTCAGAGCAATGAAAGGCACAGGAAAAACTAAATAAAATTTGTCCTTCACTCTCATTATGAAAAAGGAAATTTCACCAAATTTGTACTTATTAATGCCAATATGTAAAAATAGTACACAAGTATGCCTCGTGATTTCCCCCTTCTAAGTTCTATAAAAGTTCTAAGTTGTCCATAAAAGTTCCTTTTTATAGTTCTATTTCACTGCTCAATCTTATTTGCAAGTTCCTATTCTTTAACCTGTTTCCTGCCCCAAACACTGGTGCTTCAACAGGCTCCGTTTTTGGTTCAGGTCTTTTGTATTTTTTTCAGTTGTCTGTGTAGTCTCCTTTGCAGCAGCATTTTCTCTTGTAGGTTATATATTACTGTTTCTCAAAACAATATTTCTAAATCTATTCTTTCTTAAGCATCAGACCCATATGTTCAATAGCCTGTTGGATGGTTGTACTGAGTAGCCCATAAGAACTTCAAGACCAGCAGATCCCAAACGGAATTCAGCCTCTTCCCATTGACACCCAATCTGCTTCTCTTGCATCCAGATCTGTCAGAGGCATCTCATCTACCTAACCACTCTTTCCAGAAACCTGCAATTTTCTAGACCCTTCATTCCACCTTCTGTTCCATATTAAATGAGTCATTGTGTAAAATTTTCTAAATATTTATTGATTCTATGCCTTGCTGTTATGCCTATTAACATAACCTTGGTTCAGGACTTTAAAAAACTATTTTAATGATCTGTATCATCTTTTTATTAAACCTTGGTTTCATCATGCAGAATATGCCAAAACAATCTACTCCCAGTGATCTGACCATCTCATTTCTTTGCTGAATACCTTCCAAAAGCTGACCAACTCCCAGAGAATAAAGGTGGGATCTGAAGTGTGCCACATAGTGTCTGGAGAAGTAGCTCAGGGATAGGGCAGCTGCCCAGCATGTGTGAGGACTGGCTTCAATCTCCAACATCACAGAAAGAAGAGGAAATGGGAGGAGAGGAATTGCTATTACGTGTGCCAGGTTAGGCCTTGCAGGATATGATGCTGCTTTCAGAATTCCCCCCGCTCTAGTTCTTGCTTCTCTTGTTACACCTTGTAACTCTGTGCACCTTGCTTTTCCTGCATATCCTGCTTTTCCACACACCCAACTCCTTGTTCACACTCCTTCTCCACTGAGAATTCCTTCCCTCTCTTTATCACCTGAATACTAGCATCATCTCTAGAAGCTTCTCTGGATTAGACTAAGTTTCCAATTAGACTCAGTTCATCTCCTTAGAACTCCTACAGCAAACCGTGTGTTCTATGCTCTCTCACATGTGAACCTACACTGAAATTGTCTAACCAAATATCTTTCTCTGAAATTCAATCAGGGGCACTTAAAGCACAGAGTAAAGGAATCACTTCTTCCTCTTTCACACAGTAGGGTAACTATTGGATAGAACGACTTATGAAATATTTCAAAATGACTAGGAATGAATATAAAATTCCCAACATATAAAAATGATTAATAGTTGAAGAGATGGAAAAACTCATTACCTGATTTGATTATTGTACATTGTGTGCATGTATTGAATTACTGTATTGTTCTCCATAAATATGTAAGCATTTTAAAAAACAATAAAAGAGGCTGTAGTGGTGGTTCAGTGGTACCACACTTGCCTGGCATGTGTGAGGACCCAAGTTCAAACCCCAGCACCACATACACAACTAAGTGTCAGAGCAACGAAAACTAGTAGAAAAACTAAAGAAAATTAAATCTCTCTCTTTCTTTCCCTCTCCCCCTCTTAAAAAAGAACAATAAAAATTTTATAAAAGACACACAGGTTTCTCCTTTACTAAGAGAATACTAAGGAGGATCAATTTTTATCCATCTTCATATCATTAGCAATTAATAGGTACCCAGCATGTAATAAAGACTTCATAAATATTCATGAAACTGAGTGAACGCTGGTAGAGCACTCATCCCACAGTGAATATAATATTTGCAACGAGCATAGTTCCAGCTTTCAGGGACTTAGTCTCAAACATGATGTGATTTTGGTAAGTTGAGCATAGATGTTCTGGGAGCACATGAAAGAGGTACCCAACCCAGCTGGGATGTGGCTGTGGTACCATGGAAGCATCAGGGCAGGCTTCTTGGTGAAGATAACAGCTGGAATGTTCTATGAGAAATCATTATGGGGTCACCGTAGATAAAGAAGACAAATTGCAAATGACCAGAGGTCCTGCACATTCTTCAAATTGCAGGTGTGAAAATGTTTTCATATTACAGAAGCCCAGGGCACATGTGGGTAGAAGTGAGAGAAGAGGATAAGGAGTAGGAACGGACCAAACATCAAGACTGAGAACCTGCTGTCTATGGGAACTTCATTTGTCAATTAGTGGAAGTCTGTGAGGAATTTTAAGCTGGAAGGTAATTTTATGATTTTTGTGATTATTGTGTAGGGAATGGAGTGGATGGATCTGAGACTGTCTATAGGAAGCTGTGTTGGGAGAGTGTTGCAGTGATTTGAGTGAGATATGATGGGGGCCAGACCAAGGAAGTGAAGAGCAGAATGAGAAACATGTAGGTCACTTGTTCTTGGGGCTTGCATCTCACCAAGTTCTCATAACTCGGTTTTCAAAACAATGTTGAGGACTGTGAGAAATCTGAATCTTTGCAGTAATAAATCATTCTACTGAAAAATCTCAGAGGGCCACTTCATTGTTTCCACTCCATACTTAAATTTGATCTCTTAATAAACAATACAGGATAAGTGAACATGTAAGTAAAATGTCTAAATTTGTTCAGGTAGGATATATCATAAGTATTTAATTATGCATTAAAATTATCTATAATCTCAATAATTTTAATGCTAGTAGTGCCAATAATGTTGTTCTTTATTCCAACCTGTTTAAATTTGGACTGACATCAAAGATTATAAGATTTAGTAAATAAAACTGCAGAGTGTCCAACCAGATTTGAATTTCCAATAAGTAATTACTGTTAGAATACATCTATTCAAAACTACACTAAAAAAATCATTTCACTGTTTATCCTACATTCAATTTACCTGAGTGTCTTATTTCACCATGTAACTTCTGACACCAAATGTTACCTGTAGGTAATAGCGCCCTTCAACAGTGTGCAGTCCATCAAAAGCCCCTAGGGCATAAACTTCATCTGCTCTCTTTTCAGACATCTTGTAGCTTAGATGACAACAGAGATCTTTCTGGCAAACCGTGTAGTTTCCTGTGATTTCTGTGAGCTTCACGAAGGTGAATTCATCAAAAAATGCAATGCCCTTAAATTCCTGATTTCCTGATGGTAGTGCTTGTACATTGCTTGCGTAAGAAGTCCAGTTCACTACGGAGTGGGATGGGTGGGAATCCAGTGTTGAGAGGATGAGTTTTCCAGCTTGTGTCTTCATATCATAATGAAATGCTATTGGAATATTAGGCGCATAGATGCCGCTTCCTGGAAGTAATTAGTCGGACATGCCATTTGAAGTAGGAAAGTGAAAAGGGATTTTATAATTCTTGTTTTAAACTCATATCATCAGTTTAAACCAAGAGTATACACTTCACTGATTTCAGTAAAATATGCTGATAAGAGGACAGACATGAAAGGAAATCCAATGAAATGTAATAATGAGAAAGCAAGAAGGAAGAGTTACATGCAAAAGTGGTGAATTTTGAAAACAGAAAAAGAGTATTCATTCCGGTTGAATAAAATAAAAATAAATCTACAAAATAATTTAGATTGAGATTGATTCTGAATCACATCACCAGCCAAATATTCAAAAGCTAGGACTTGGAAAACAATTCTATTAAGGAGTACTTGTTAGTATTGTGAAAAATGACTTTTTGTTTTTTCTGATTACATTGTCTAAAAATCTTTTTTAAAATGATCCATTAGTGCATTATAATTTGCATACATATGGGTGAGATTCAAAGCCTATGAATCTTAAAGACCACACATTACCTGTCATTCTATTTGAGGGGTGATGTATATTGGATGCAAGAAAATTGACTCCCATCCCCATAGCCCAAGCTGAATGGAACTCCACAGCTGACAAATGTGGCAGAACATTCATCCACGCTGTTGGGAAGAGTATGGTATCCACGTGGTGGTCTTTCACCAGGGCAACAGCAGGATCATGGAAGAGTATATCAAAGCAGGTGAAAATGCCAAACTTTCCAAAGGTGGTGTTAAAAGTCACCATCTCAGGCTCTTTGGGCGCATTGAATTGCTCTTCACCCATGAAAAGGTTTTGCTGTGATAAATAGAAGATGAAGGGAAATAAAATTCTTTTAAGATGTTGGTCCCCACCCCTGCACCCCCCACCAAGAAGTGCATTGTCAATTTCACCTATGATGGCTGTCTTCATGGGCAAAGCTGTACTTTAGAGAACCTGAGGCCACTCCAGTGAAATGGAGCCTTTGAGTCCATTCGCACTTTATAGCTATGTGTACAGGTATCCTCATATATGAAGAGCATCTCAAATATCACAAGGTAAAGAAGTAAAACAGATAATCTCTATCTGCAAAGAACACTTAACTGTTTCGTGTGGACCAAGACTTTTAATTCTCCCTTCTCAAGATCAAGTAAGATCAAATCTCTTTGGTACATAGTTTTTCATTCTATTTTTGATTAATCAATAGGACAAATCATTAAAAGAACAAAATTTAAAAGGTAGCAGTATATTTCAATGTAGGTAACTCTTGCTGACTCTCATATACCCCTACAACAAACTCCTATGTTCCCAAATATACAGGAAATTGTAGGACCTCATCACATCCAATTATCTTTCTCCACAATGAGGTTTTTTTTATTATTATAAAAATAAGAGGTTATTTCTTCCTCATTTTAATTCATTAAGCATTCAATAACTCAATTACTCACAAATTAATTTTACCTTATGGTAGCGTGCTACCAGTTTTCCCTGAGAATCAAACACCACATTAGTATTGTATTGGTAACGGCCATCAGGGGGACATTGAGGGTCACTGGCATTGCATGACTTCTTGTCTCCTATATTTGCCACCACATAGATAGAGTTTTTCTTGGCCAGACAGCTGAGTCTTTCTTGTACTGGGGTGTAGCCAAATCTGGTATATGTTCATTAGAAGAGAAAAAAAATCAAGCTTAGCTTTAAACAAAATTCAAGATGATTGTTGCCAGAACCTATTATTTGATATATACTAAAGTAAATCCTAAATAAAAATAGGTAGAAGAGAAGGATGAAGACAAGAAGGGGGTTCAGGGAAAATTTGGCTATAGAAAACTACTCCAGGATAAGATTACAAGCCATATATTATTTTCTTCACAGCATGGATTACAACCTATAACCACATATTCACTTATGAGTTCATTTTCAATGTCTATAGCATCCTACAGAAATAATGAGGCCAAGACCTGCGTGTCCTATTTATTGAACCTATGCCTGACAGCGAAGAAGCATTATAAAATATTTTGAATGAGAGAACCAAAACCTAGAACTAGAGAGATCCTGGGAATATGACAGAGTAGAAAGCAGAAAGCACCAGGAGTCTAACTACCCAGCTAGACAATAACTACATTAATAGAAACCATCTGATGTCTTACCTTGGAACTCTGTAATCCATTCAAAGGCTTGCAACTTCCAGAAGAACTTTGGAGTGCAAATTATTCTTCATTTTAGTCAATTTCACCTCTGAGCTCAGCAGTGGTTTCCTGTCTCCCACCCCAATCCTTGTGACTTGTCACTGTGTGTGTGTTCCTGGAGCAGTTTGCAGACAGCTTACAGAATCAGGGTGAGCATTAGGACTCTGTTCTCTAAATATCCTGGATATGTTTTCTAATCAGTGATTGCTGCTTCTAAGCATGGAGGTATAGACACAGAGGCAGGCAGCCATCATTGCGTGTGCACACACACATGCACACACATGGGCATTCCCACACATATACACACATATACACACATGCAACTCATTGTTGTAACCCCTTCCTCTCTGATCGAAGTGACTGCCAAGTTATTTAAAGGACCTTCTCCACCCTCCTTTCATTTTTCTCTTTTAGGAATCAAACACTTAAGAACTAAGACATACAAAATCAAACCAACAAATAGGGGAATTTAGAAAGTCATCACCCAAACTCAGGAAAATGCACAGGCATAGAAAATATCTGAGAAAACCTTATGTTTATACTTCAAGCTGATCATCAACAGAAGACCTAAATTAATGAAGGAGGATGAGGGTAGAAGAAAAATAAGGGGAAAGAACCCCCACAAGCAAACAAAATAAACCAGGAGAAACCACCCCTAAAAAAAGATAAGAGTCAGGGTAGAGTGGTGGTTCAGCAGTTAGAGTGCTTGGCTGGCATGTGTAAAGATGCAAATTTGAACCCCAGTGTTATGTACACAACTGGGTGTCAGAGAAACCAAAACCAGATGAAAAATAAATAAAAATTGATTCTCTTTTTCTCTCTTTTTCACTCTCTTCCTGTCACTTAAAAAAAGAAAAAATAAAGATAAAATTCAGACCTACTAGACAAAGAGTTTAAAATAATTCTCTTGCTGGCATGGTGGTGCACACCTGTAATCCCAGCTACTTAGGAGACTAAAGCAACAGTATTGCAACATCAAAGCCAAGCTGGGCAGCTTAGGGAGACTCTCAAAATAAAAGGTAAAAAGGCCTAGGGATGTAGATCAGTGGTAGAGCACTTGCCTATTGTGCAAGAGGCCTGGGGTTGGATCTTCAATACTACATTTAAAAAAAGTCTTAAAGATTCTCCAGAAAATAACAGAACATGTAAAGAAAGCCAAGAAAATTATGTGTAAACAAAGTAGAAATACCAACAAAGAAACAGAAAACCTTAAATAAACCACAAAGAAATTCTGGAGTGGAAAATTACAATCATTGAAATGAAAAACTCACTAGAGTGATCTAAAGCTAGATATTAGCAGGCAGAAGAAACAATAAGTTGAAATTGAAAATAAAACAAAAGAATTTATCACATTTGAGCAAAAGAAAGGAAAAAAGCTTCAAAACAGTGAATATGTTTAGGGACCTGTGGGAAACCATCAAGTTGACCAACACACCCATTTTAGGACTACCAGAAACAGAAAAGAGATTATTTGAAGAAATAATGACCTAAAGGTTTCCAAATTTGGAGGATATATGAATATAATGTTTCAGGAAGCTTCACAAACTCCATGAAGAATGAACTCAAAGAGATCTGCACTGATATGTATTGTAATGGTTTGAATCTTAAATGTCCCTAAAGCCCTATATGCTAAAGGCTTGGTCATCAGTCTGTGGTGCTATTGGGAAGTGGTGGAACCTCTAACACACTGGCCCTAGTGGAAGGAAGTAAAGTCACTAGGGGTGTGCCCTTGAAGGGGATATTGAGACTTTGAGACCCTGGCCCCTTCTCACCTGCCATAAGGTGAGCAGCTTTGTTTCACCATGTGTCCCTGCCAAGATATTCCGCCTAGTGACAGGTACAAAGCTACAGGGCCAACAGCTATGGTCCGAAACTATGAGCCAAAATAAACTTTTTCTCCTCTTAATTTGATTTTCTTGGTATTTTGTCACAGCAATGAAAACTTGCCTAACATACATATTATGTATATACATATATACATATTATGTTACTCAAACTGTTGAAGGCTGAAGACAGTGAGAAGAATCTTTAAAAACAGCAAAAGAAAAGTGACATCTAACATATAAGAGACTCCTGATATGCCTATCAGCAGATTTCTTAACAGAAATATTGCAGGTCAAAAGCAATGGGCTGATATATTTGGAATGCTAAAGAGGGAAAAACTGTTAACCAAGAATCCTATATCGAGCAGCATTTTCCTTCAAAAATGATGAAGAAATTAAGACATTTCCTGACAAATAAAAACTCAGGGAATTTATTACCACTAGAACTATCATGCAAGTAATGTTCAAGGGTCTTAAGTAAGGTTAAGTGAAAGGACATTAAATAGTAATTTAAAACTGAATAAAGAATAGAGGCAAATATAAAAGCAAGTGTTATTGTAATTTCAATATATAGGTCTACATTTTATTTTCAACATGACCTAAGAGTCTTAAAAGCCAGCGTTATTGTAGTTCAGTTTGTAACTCCATATTTTGTTTCCTATATAATTTAGGAGACTGATGCATTAAAAATTATTAGTATGTTTGTAGGCACACAATATATGGCAATGTAAATATGTGAAATTAGTGACTAAAAGAGAAAGGGACAGAGATATATAAGAGCAATTTTTTATTGGATCAACATTATGTTACATAATGAAAGGATTCATTCACATTCATATATGCATATAAGAGCAATTTTTGATGTTATCGAAACAAAATAAATTTAAATAAGAGTTTTATAAACTTAGGATACTAAATGTAATCCACATGGCAACTATGAAGAAAATAGTTATAGATAAACACAAAAGAAAACAAGCAGGAAATTCAAAGATCTCACAACAAAAAATCAATGAAATACAAAAGAAGATAGTAATGCAGGAAATGAGTGACAAAAAGCTATTAGGAATATAGAAAACAGGGGGCAGGAGCGGTGGCTCAGCAATTAAAGTGCTTGCCTGGCATATGCAAAGACCTGGGTTCAAACCCCAGCACCATATGCACAACTAAGTATTGGAGAAACAAAACCAGATGAAAAATAAATAAAATTGGTTCTCTCTTTCCTCTCTCTCTCTCTTTTTTTTTTCAAAAAAAGGAGTATAGAAAATAAATAACAAAACGATAGAAGTAAGTTGCTCCTTATATTTATTATATTATATGTAAATGGTTTAAACTTTCCAATCTAATGACAGAGATTGACAGAATGGAATTAAAAAAAAAACATAAACCAACTCTGTATTGCCCATAGACTTCCATTAGCACCAAATAAACAAATAGGTTGAAAGTAAAAGGATAGAAAAAGATTTTCTATACAAATGGTTACTAGGATGACTTTAAGATGATCCCCCCTAGATGACGATTAGACTTACAACTTTTCAACTTTATGACAGTGCAAATGCATACTGAAACAACCATTCTGTTTTTCCTTATCATTACAATATTTCATAAATTACATGAGGTATTCAACACTGTATTACAAAATAGACTTTGTGTTAGATAATTTTGTCCAACTGTAGGTTAATGCAAGTGTTCTGAACACATTTTATGTATCCTAGATTAAAACATAATAGTAAGTTTGGCCTACTAAATGCATTTTTAACTTAATCTATTTTTCAGCTAATTTAATCAAGATATAATCCCATCAAAGTTAAGGGGTACCACTACTAACATCAGACCAAAGAGATTTTAAATCAAAAAATGTTACAAGGGACTAAGAAAAATGCACATAAAATATCCGGAATACATTGAGATCTCCTAAAACTCAACAACAACAAGTCTGATTCAAAAATGAGCAAAAGACTTGAAAAGATATTTCTCCAAAGAAGATACACAAATTGCTGATAGGCAAATGAAAAGATGCTCAACATGACTAATCATTAATGACATACCAATCAAAACCACAATGATATATAACTTCTTACACCCATCAGGATGGCTACTACCAGTAAAATAATAATAAATAATAATAATAATTAAAATCATAAGTTTTTGTGAGAATGTGGAAGAATTGAACCCTGTGCACTCTTGGGGGTAAAGTACCTGCCACTGTGGAAACCAGATTGGCAGTGCCTCAAAACATTAGAAGAGAGCTAAAAGTGAATCACCGATTCAATTCTGGGGTCTGGGGTGTAAGCCTAAAAGTGTTAAAATAGAAGAGTCTCAAAGAGATTCATACACCCATGTTCTAGAAACATTACTCACTATAGCTAAAAGGTGAAAGCAATATAAGTGACTGTCTATAGATGAATGGATAAGAAAAATGTGGTATACACGCACATGCACACACATTCACACACACAGGTATTATTCAGTCTTTAAAAGAAAGGAAATTGGGAAGGGAAGATACTGGTGACTGAATTAGAACAAGTTATACTCCATACTTATTTAATTATGTCATTGCATATTCCATTGTTATGTATATCTAAAAAGAACAGGGGGTGGGAGAAAAGGAGGGGAAGGGGAAATACTGGGGACTGAATTAGAAAAAGTTATACTCCATGCTCTTATAATTCCATCACTGTTTATTCTATTGTCATATATATCTAAAAGGAATCAATACAAAAGAAAAGAAATTCAAGAAGGATGATTGAGAATACTATGTTAAGTGAAATAAGCCAATACAAAAAAACAAATGCTATATAATTCCTAGAGTAGTTAAATCAAATTCATAGAGAAGTGAAATGCTATTCGGAAACAAATCAATTCAACTCATAATGAAAGCTATGATAGAATTTGGGTCTTTTGAACATTAAAGATCTGACATAGGAGATTTATTATATAAGAAATAATTATGATACATGAAAGGAGAAGAAAATAATTGATTAGGATAAGTAGTATTGAGCTTTGCCAAAATCAAAGTGTCTCTATCACCAGTTACAGTAGTCGGTTTGTATGGTTTTGAGAGCTGATTAAAAGAATTCCTAAAACAATGTTAACCATGTGGATTCAGAAAGAGGTTTACTCATTAACCTGATTCTCTCAGGTATGTAAAATATTGGTTTTCCTACATTAAAATAAATAGTGCTATCATCATGATACTTCACATTTCTTTAGTCTAGATCAGATTTAAACAGTTGTGGCTTATCAACTCCCAGGCTAACAACCTAAGCTTTAAGGGTTTTGATATATTGCCTCATCAACTATTTGATCAATGAGAAAAGAAAATCATTAATCCTAAGCTGATTATAGGCCTCTTTTTTGCCATCTGTTTACATAATTTCAATTACAAACCCACACAGGGAAATATTTTTCTGTTCTCAGGCAAGAATTTAAGAGTTTGGATCTTGCTTCTCCCACTAACTACCTTTGTGATCTGCAGCAAGTTGTATGTCATCTTTCCAGTCCCAGTCCCTCCTTCCCTCCCTCCTTTCCTTGCTTCCTTCCTTTCCACTACTGGAATTGAACCCAGGGGTACTCTGCCACTGAACTACACCCTCAGCCCTTTTTATTTTTTATTTTGAGGAAGGATCTCATTAACCTGCCAAGGTTGCTCTCAAACTTGCAATTCTCCTTCCTTAGCCTCCCAAGTCACTGAGATTACAGACATGTACCACCATGGCTGGCCAAAATGTGGTGATTTCCAAGCTATTTTCTAACACAGATTTATGTGATTTCATAATTCACTTTCCTAATCAACATATGCATAATAGATGAAAAATATTTTGAAGCTTGGCGATCATAACAGATCTATGCAATGGTTATTAGCAAAGTTTTCCCAGGTTAAAAAAACTGATATAATTCATTTACTTTTTCACATTCTGCTTCTTTACCTGTTAGGATTATTACAGGGAATCCAGTTCTCTTGAGGGTCTGGGATGTCCTCCAAGTATGGGTAGATAGATTCCCTGGTGAAATTGTAACCATAAATGCCATCTTCTGGAGTCACAATTATATGTGTACCCTGTTTAAAAAATATGTAGCTAATAAAAACATTCAACAAATAGGCAAAGGATGAGGAGGGTGGGGGCTGCAAGAGGGACCAAATGATTAGCCGCCATTCTTCACCTTTCAATCTTATTTATTCGTTGTTTTTCTACATTGTTATAATTTATTGTCTTTTCCCAAATGCTTTAATTTTTTAATTCTGGAATTGTTATTTCTGTATACCTTTTCATTCTATCAAAGATGTTAATAATTTTCCAGGACATTCTCAACTCTGCCATGACTGCTGAAACCTAGCTCTTGCTGAAATCAATTTGTCCCTGAACTTTGGTCAATTGTTTTGTCTACTGTGCCAGGATTGATTTATAACTCAAATTCTCCATTAACTTTCTCTTCTGCTCCAGTACCCTGAAAACATGATTACTGCTCTGACGAAGGAGGGGAGACATACAGCAGTTACCTGAATTGTGCAGAAACTAGAAGTACTTCCCGAGCTAACCTGGGCACCTTTGTATTGGAGGGTCACCTTGAAGGTTGCGATGGTCTTAAAGGAAGTAATTGGACTAATGGTGAAAAAGAGCATCTGATCTCTTGATAATCTCATATTTTAATGTACATGAGCATATGCATCGATAGACTGCATAATTTGCGTGTGGCCATGTCTTGCATGACACTTATCTCTAGTCTGCACTGGACCTCTGAATGTCTTATTTAACCCTTATTTGCCCGAACCACGCACTTAGCCTGCATGCTTTGCTTCAGACTTTCCCTTTCATTTAACTCTAGAACTTGCTATTCAGTAGCGTGTACTTATAAGTAATTTGTAATTTTAATTAATTTTCAGATTGTAAGTTTACCTGAAAACTTGTAAACTCTCAAGGGCACGAGAGGCCACTAATTCTCTAAGGACAGTACCTGTTCCCGCTCTGTCTGTCCTCCATTCCCCATCTGTAGCAGAAGACAGGACAAAGATGTTGAATGCATAGGAAGTTCCTCAAAGGTCTGATGCTGCTTAATGATGGGCAGACCATTCCTTTCTTAACTTTGCTCCCGTTGCTGGGAATGTAACAGTGTCCTTACTATAACAATTTTCAGAAGAAAGTGAGATCCTAGCTATGAAACAAAGGATTTTGGCTATCCTGGTACATATGTCATCCAAAATTTAACTGACCCTGACAACAGCCTACCCGCTAGGACCCTCTCTTTCTCACAGAATCTAGCGCAGAGGAGGGATGGCAGAGTTGGTACCTGCTTTGCGGCTGACGTGATCGCTTCTTCCAAAATATCCAGATTCCGGTTCATTAAAGCCAGCGCCTGTTCCTGAGACACTGGTGTTGGGGTGGCATCCGGCATTATGACTGCATGTTCATAAACAGCTGCACGAAAAGTATCCAGGGAGCTGGCTTTTAAGACACAGAAAACCCAAACTGCCGCATAAGCCAGCAACTGAGAAGCAGTCATGCTGAAGTCCAAAGAGTACTGACTGCAAAACAGAGCATGACTTGATGTTTATAGACAGAAAACACAAGAAGTCACACGGTTCCCAGAAAGTACCTCAAAAATGAATTGCAAAGACCAATTTTAAGAAAACCTTGCGCCTTCACATTTTTCTTAGGCAACAAAAGACCTTCTCTGCTTGCAGGGATGATTTGGGAAAGGCATATGAGGAAATGTGTATTGGAATCCTAGGGCTACCTCACAAAGAACCATAGATGGGGTGGCATAGATACAAGTGTGTTGTCTCATCGTTCTGGAGGTTAGAAGCTCAGGGGAAGGTGTCAGCAGGGTTGGCTCCTGCTCAGGTCTCTGAGGGAAGGATGTGTTCCAGGGCTCTCTCCTTGGCTGTCATTACCCTGTCTCTTCGGGTGGTATTTTCCCTGTGTGCATACTTGTGTTCAAGTTTCCCCTTTTGCATAAAGGCATTGGTCACTAGGTTTAGTGCCCACCTGACTACCGAATGACTCCATCTTAACAAATTGGATCTCAGCACTATTTCCAAATAAGGTCACACTCAGAGGCACAGGAACATTGCATTCTTTGCATGAACACTTCAATTCCAGTCCTCCTGAGTCATACAATAAATGCCAGCTTCCTCTGCTTGTTGATTTCCTTTGGATTGTTCACACATCCAGGTGCACAAGGGAACTACATACTTTTCAAGGAGATGGAATGGTTACATAGCAATTTATAAAACAAATCTTAAAACTGGTTACCAAGAGGTTAAAAAATACTACTTTGAACTTCTTAGATTAAAAATATTAAACAAGAACCTCCCATTGAGTTTCCAGCCCAATGAGTAAAAAACTCGGCGATCATCTCTCCTATCCTCACCACAAGATGAAGCAAGCCGAACTAAAAATCAACAACTTTTCTTAGATGAGTCAGAGAAATGAGGTCACAGGACAAATCAGTTTCCTCAGAATTGGAGAGACAGTCAAATACAGCAGATAAAATCTTAAAGAAGGAGAGTCTGATGTGAAGGCAGTCCTCTGACCTATAGCTGATGAATTGCTGTAAACTTAGCGTGGAGAATCTTGACAGCCCAAACTCTTGAATGTAGTTATGGGAGTCCCTCTTACTTTTGTGAGTTTTTCCTTGAAAAACCCCACCAAGTTCTCAGGGAAAATGGATAAATATTAAGGTAAAAATCTCCTAGTGCTTCCTGTAGATCACTGTGAAATACACCCAGAACATTCTCTTCTCTTTAGCAAAAGCCTGACCTCAAAAGAAAGAATATCACCAGGGCCTGATCTACCTGGGGGAAGGAACACTTCAAATCCAACTCTTCTAACCTCCCAAAGGAAGGGTAAAATCTTAGCTCTAGCTGCCTCTACCAGGCTCATGATCCTCCTAAGCATAGAAGAAAAAAGCTTGGAAAGTGTGTGAAGGAAGGTCACAGCCCCGGCTACAGGCTCACTAAAAGAAAGAGACTGACTCATTACCGAAAGACACTTGCCCTGTCCCCGTGGGTCACCACACCATCAATCCAATCTTTACTTACCTTTCATGTACGAGACTCCAGGGGAAATACTGCGGTTCTTGCAAAACAATGTCCTTAGTGTGACCTGAAAATGGGAGGCACCAAGAGAAACAGGGACAGCCCACTGCCTAGAGCAGAGGCGAGTCCCACAATGGTCAGAAGGAGCAGTGATGACACCAACCCAGGAAGAAGGCCACAGAAGAAACTCAGAAGCAAGTCCTGCAGGCTCAAGCAGAGAAAACCGAAAGCTGGGGGAAAGGAGCTGAGCACAGGAACTGTGTGAGGCTAGCACTGCCTCTTGCACTTCACCTGGTGATCTCTGAAGAGCCATGCACGCAATCGTGACCTGTGTGTGTGTGGCGAGAGAGTAGAAGTCTGCTGTGTTGTTGCTAAACGTATATTGGTACACATGTGTTTATATACATACTTATGGTTGTGTGTCTACATACATGCACATATATACATACATATATATTTATTTATAGAAATATATTTAGACATTATAAGGCCATGTCAATTCTTTTATTGGCCTTAGTCTACTTGATAAGTTGTTTACATTGTAAGAATATACGTTGTTTTTTTTTTAAGAGAGAGAGAGAGAATATCAATTTTATTTAGTTTTTCATGTGGCTTCAGCTGCTCCAACATTTTGTTGTGTACGTGGTGCTGGGGTTTGAACTCATGTCCTTGCGCCTGCCAATCAAGCTCCTTAACGGCTGAGCCACCCCTGCAGCACAAGAATATACATTTTTAACAAAGGACTTAATAAAAACTATTTTTGCATTTTTAAATGTAGCCCCCTAAGCATTGTTATGTGGCCTTGTCCCTGGGAAAAATTGCAATAATTTAGCTTAAATATCTTCATTGCCTTTATTTTCAATTCTAGACTTGGGCAACACTTCATTCCATAAAATAGAATAATTGTTCATATGACTTGAGTGAAAGAAGCTGGTTTTATAGACAGAGAAGGCTGAAGAAAGTTAAAACAAAAGAACAACAAAAAGATGGATCTGTCCTTTCAAAGTTATTTTCTTTGTAAAGTGGGGACAGGGAGACAGAACAATAGGAAAATAACTGCTTGGCTAAGATCTGCTCATTTCAGGTCACTTCTTGTAAAGATTAAAGCAGAGGGATGTTGATTATCCTGCCAACTGAAATCGGTCTGTTAGGGAAATTTGATTGTTATCTCTCTGATCCTTACTTCTCAGAGGGTCAGATAAACAGTGTAGTTCAGTTTGGTAACGTGTAATTTCACTGTCAGTGATTCCATTTTGATTTTTATCCTGTTCTATTGGGGTCCAGGGCAGGAATTTTCTTCCTCCTGTAATTTTTATTCAACAGACTGAACAGGCTGTCAGGAATTTGTTTGCTTGCTGGCTCTTTTGTTTGTTTTGCTAATCAGGAAGCAATATTCTGTAGTATCAGAAATAGTAATTGAAGTCATGAGTGCCTTTGATCTCTCCGAAGAAAGAGTCCAGCTGAGGAGCCTGTGAAAGCTGAGTTTAGTTGGCTTATCAGTCATGGTAAATAAAATGGGAAGTGAAATGAGGAGTGACAAAGTGGCCTTTGTAAGGAAGCTCCCAGTCTTCCACATGCTACCACAAATCTCGGAGCACTGCAAGGAGGCTGAATCAGAATCAGTAAATTTCAGGTAGAATAAAATCAAGATTTAGTCTGAAGGAAATCAGTTATTTCTTTTTTTATTTGCATTCTGAGAATCTTTAATTTTCTTACAAATAGGCCATAAGAATTAAATAGGTTATGATAAAAAAGATAATGAAACAACTCTAATGAGCTACAAACTTGTTCCTAATTCCTTGAAAAGATGCCCTTGTTTTTTATTTGACTGTAATCAAATAATCTCCAAAATTCACCCTAATTACAAGTGATATGTCAGGTTTCATTAGAGCAGTAAATATGATATAGGAGGTATATACGATAGGATAAAATAATATCTTATATTTTATGTAAATCAATAAAATAAGATAACCTATATTTTATGTTATTTATGGTATATCTGATATTGATTATAATATTTATGACATATATGATCTTGGTAAACACAATTTTAGAGGCTGAGAGGTCTCATGATCTGAGATCTCTCCGCAAATTGGAGATCCAGGAAGGTTGGTGCCAATGGTTTACAGGCCTGAGAGCTGGAGAGTAGATGGTATCAATTCCAGTGCAGTTTTGACGGCCTGAGGACCAGAAGCCAGAAGATCTATGTTCTAGTTCAAACATTCAGGCAGAAAATGAATATAACCTTCCTCTGCCTTTTTGTTCTCTCTGGACCTTCCAATGACTGGTTGATGCCTACTTGCCTTGGGGAGGGCCATCCCTAAACTCAGTCCACCAATTCTAATCCTAAGGTCTTCCCAAAACACCCTCACACACACAGAGAAGCAACATCCAGCCAGCTGTCTTGGCATCCACGACCAGTTAAGTTAGCACATAAAATTAACCATCATCTGATGATGGAAGCAATGTTCACCTACATCAGACCACATCAAAGCAGTTACTACAAAAGGATTTTTTGAGATCCATCTCCCACTTAAGCATATGTTCAACCATACATACAGATTTATATAAGCACATAATGGACAGTGAATGCAGCTCTCATAAATGAGTTTGCTATATCAAATATGCACACAGACTGCCATAGTCTTTTTTTAAGAGACAATGAAAAACAGAAAGAGGAGAGGGTTAATTTTAGTTTTTCATCTGGGTTTTGTTTTTCTTCCACTTAGTTTTATATGTGGTGCTGGGGATCAAACTCAGGTCCTCACGCATGCCAAGCTAGCACTTTACCACCAAACCATCTCTCCAACCCACCATAATCTTTTTATTTTATTTTCCTAATAATACCAAAGAATGGGTAAGTTTTAAAGAAAAGAGGTTTATCTGGGCTCATGGTGCAAGGTCAAGGACCCACATCTGGTGATGGCCTTCTTTTTCTTTAATTTATTTTATTTAGAAATTTATTTGTTAAACAATCAAGCTTCTAATGAAATAATATAATATAAATTCTGAAAATTAGATTTACCCCCAAGAGCCCCCCTCAATTATCCATCCTTATCCCTCCCCCACTTCCCAATACATCTCTGCAAATGCCTTAGGTTGTATGACATTACATCTTATCCTGAGTTAAAACTTGATAATAGACCTCCTTTCTCAATGTCCAGGGTCTAGCTCCAGCCTCCACAGATGAGTGAAGATATTCGACCCTTGGTTCTCTGGGTTATGCTGATTTCATTCGGCATAATTTCTTCCATAGCTGGTGAGGGCTTTCTTGCTGGCAGAGTCGGAGGCAGTGCAAGGCATCTCATGGTGTGAGACAAAGAGCTTGTGTATCTGTGTGTTCTGGTTTCTCTCCCTCTTCTTAAAGCCACCAGTATTCAATCATGGGAGTTCCACCCTGATGGTCTTATCTAATTCCAATCATGTCCCAAAGGCCCCACCTCTGGACATAGTTAGATTGAGTTTCCACCTTTGAAATACTTCTCAGTGACAATTAAATTTCAACATGAGTGTTGGAGGGGGAAATCATATTCAAACCATAGTTTACCCATTGCTTTTAATATCTTCTTTAGTTTATTTGCTGTTTCAATAAGTTTATGGCATCTCTTTTGAACAGACACCTAGCGGACTCTCTTCCCCCTTTGCTTGGCTAATCCAGAAAGGCCCTGGTGAAGGGTATCAGTGTAACTTCCCAGGTCCTTGTCCTAGGCGCAGAGAGTCCTTCTCAAATGCTCTTCCCAGTGGCTAGAGAAGCTAAGTCAGGGGGATCATAAGTTCAAAGCTAGCCTCAGCCACTTAGTGAGACTCTTAGAAACTTAGGGGAACCCTGTCTCAAAATAAAACATAAAAAGGGCTGGGGATGTGGCTCAATGATTAAGTGCCTCTGGGTTGAATCCCTGATATCAAAAGAAAAAAAAAAGAAAGAAAAGAAAAAAAAAGGAGGATGAGAAGATGAAGAAGAGGAGGAGGAAGATGAAGAGAAGAAGAATGTTCCTTAAGTAGAAAATTTTAAAAATACATCAATTATTAAAGAAAAGTGGGGCTTCTTTTTGCAGTCCCTGCTCCTCGCCTCTCTCTCTCTTCTCTGCACTGGGAATAGCTCTCCTGCTTCAGCTCCTTGCCCCTGAAAATGTCCGCTTCTCCAAGTCTGTCTCCTCCTGCTCCTTGATCAAGACCACTGACAGATGAGTGCCTCAGCAGCTTGGCAGTCTAGAGTCCCTTGATCTCATCTGTCCCTAGCTGCAGCTTCCACGCCAGCATCATTTCAACAGATGTCAACACAGCACCCAGGTTCATTGGGGCTGGGGCTGCTGCATTTGGGGTGTCTGACTCTGGGGCTGGGATTAGGCCTGTGTTTGGGAGCCTCACCACTGGTTGTGCCAGGATCCTTCTCTGAAGCAACCGCTCTGCTACACCATTCTGGGGTTTGACCCTAAGAGGGCCTGGGCTCTTTTACCTGATGGTGTCCTTTCTCAAGCGAAGGGGGCTACTCCCCCATCAGTACGTACTCCTGTCTCTCATGTCTTGTCTTCCCTGTGTTGCTTTTCCTAAACCTCCAGACAGTCTGGGGAATGTGGTTGACTCAGGGTTTGTCAGAGGAAGATTAATGCCATTAGAAAAGGAAAGGAAGGGAAGGGAAAGTGTGGCTTAAAAATCAGTGAAGACTTCCTACAACTGTTGCTGCCACTGGTGCATGACTGGTGTACGTTACCTGTCATGCCATGCTGGTGTTGTGGGTGTTTGCAGCAAGCAGATTGGCGCCCACGGCTCTGGCCCGCTCTGAATGGAATGGGACAGCAGAGAGGAGAGGCAGTGTGTTGTACCAGGCCACGGGGTAGAGAACACTGTCAACTTGAAGTTCATTCACCACTACCACAGCCGGGTCATGAGAAAAAATGCCAAAGAAAGTGGAGATGCCAAACTTCCCAAAGGGAGTGTCAAAAGTCACAAAATCTGGATCCCTAGGGAAATCAAAATGAATTTCTGCGGCAAAAAGATTGTACTGTTAACAAAAAGCAAAGAAGGAGAAAATTAGAAAAAAGCAAACTTCCCACAGATGTCATCAACACTCATAAAAATCTTTCCTCTGATGTATATTGACTTGCACAATTAAAACTGTTACACAGATTTGTACAACTCATGCCCACTATTTTTCCAATGAGTACTTTTCACTATGATGTTAATCAAGAGCTTATTTTTCTGCAATCAATGAATAAAATCATCTGCAAGTGATATTTAAGATGTAACTATTTCTATTTTTAAATCACAGGTGAAATCTTCAAACTTCTAATTTTCGGATTATTTCCTGTTTTCTTTAAATATCAACACCACTCCCTGTGCGAAGTCTAATGCATGTTAATGAAATAAACTTTGTCATGTCTCTCTGTGACACTGCTTAACTTATGTAAGTCAAATGTGGTAGATTTAAAATTAATTTAGACAAATTCCTGGAGGGTAATGAAGTGTCCTGCCTGCTACTGAACCTCCTGTACCCAGCACATGATAGACAGGTGGTGGGAACCCAGGACATGAATGAATGTTGAATGAAGGAATCACCATCTGGACTTCATTCTATTCCATGTTGCATATTGTACATTTTTTACAATATTCTTTCTTGTTTTGAGATGTGACTTTGTATATTTTCTGTTTTATAGCAATGACTTCAATCCATATGACATACCTAATAATACTAATAATTCAAAGAGTTTTGAATTTTCTCCTTTCTTATATTTTCTAATCCATCTCATCCTGATAAATTCCTCAAAGGCGGGGGCTACAATTCCTTGTGGCTCTTTCGAAATCTTATATCATGCCAAGCTCAGTAAATGTCTTCGGCTTAAACAATTTCCTGGCATTGTGTTAAGCTGATTTCCCTTGTTTGCATATGAGTTGAATATTAAATTTCTCTTAAGTTTTAGATCTCTGATTCTAGAGTCCTTGATCTGGATGGGTTTTTTGCTTGGAATTCTTTCAGGTCCTCATCTGATCTAAAGGAAGGTGTGAATTTTGGAAATTTGGGTAATTTTTTTGTTTGGTTTGGTTTTACAATTCAAAATCCCTTAGTTCCAATAAACATTTCCACTATCTGGATATCTGGATATGCCTTCTCTCAGGGCTTCCAGTGTGTGTGTGTGTGTGTGTGTGTGTGTGTGTTCTTATTGACTGAAATGACATACATAATACACACAATTTATTCCAGAAAAAAAATATCTGAACACAAATTGTTTTGTGATGAAAAGAAGAAAAATTTTAACTTTCATTTTCTCATTCTAACTTGTCTTGGTTCACCTCTTTCTGAATAGAATCAAAAGGAAGCATTTGAGAATTCCCCTTAATTTTCTCAGTCCCTAATTCCAAGAAATGTACCAAACTTTCAGTATGTTAAAATCAACAGAAATTGGAATTCAATATTTTTGTTACCAAGTTTGGTTAGTTACACCTTTGCTTCATACACTGATCAGGAAACAATTTCAAATAAAGTTATTTGAAGCAAGGTATTTGTATATAATCTAATTGACAGTTTGGAATTATTGTGGGATTAGAAAGTTTAGAGTTTGAAGCTTTATATTAAAATTAATATATTTTTTCTTTTAAATACATAGAGTAAATTGTTAAAGGGGATGTAAAATTTATAATGGTTGGTCCCCCCATCTTTATTTCTATTATTTGTTGTAAAACCTCCCATCCATTCCCATTATCAGGACCCTGGCTCTGTGAGCAAGAATTGCTCTTTCAGGGTCTCCATCAGTTTCTCTGACCCCAGTCCTCCTGCCCTAGCTCTCAGTCAATACCGTGAAGCCCTTAAGTTGCCTTAGTCATTGCTTTCGTTAATTAAGATTCCTCCAATGTGCATGTTGACTCAAGGCACACTATCAGAACCTTCTTTTACTTTGTCCCAATTTGTCTCTCCTATTCTCAATTAAAACCACTTTTCCTACTACATTTTAATTTGAGCAGTCCTATAGTGCTGAACTTGGATGTCCCCCAAAAGTCCATGTGTAAAAGGCTTGGTCCTCCCTCTTGGGAGGTGGTGGAACCTTGAAAGGATGGGCTTGGTTGCTGGACATGCTGTGGGGAGCATGTCCTCAAGGATCCTGTCTGGTCTCTCCAGTTCTCTCTTGCTTCCCAGATGCCATGAGATAAGGAGCTCGCTCCACCACATGCCTTCACCATGACAGGCCCCATCGCTACAGGCCCAAAAGCAATGGGGCCACCTGACCTAAACTGAAACTTTCAAAACTATGAGTTAACTCCTTCCACGTTAATTTTGCCAGATGTTTTGGTACAGCGACAGGAAGTTGACTAAACCAGCACTGCTCTGATACAGGAACGATTTCTTACCAAATCCAGTCCTTCTGGCTCAAGGTCCTTGTCACTTCTATTCCTTTCTCTGAATTCCTAATGCACTTAGGGTCAGGTAGCTATGTTGCTATTGTTGTTTGTTTGTTTTTTTTAATTCATTAAATATGGACTTATAATTAGGAGGGAATCACAAATGTATTTTCACAGAGCAAACCAAGGCTGATGCCATTCCATGGTGTCCCCCCTTGGGTTCCCCATGGTTCCACGTTTCCCCCTGTTAAACCGCTGTGTTAAATGGACTTCTCATGGAAGTCGGAGGTTTCCCTCTGAGTTGATCCCCCATACTCCCTCCCTCCAGTCTTCTTGATACTGTTTTTAATTCCTACTCTGCTTTCCCTCCCACATAGCAGATCCTTTTCCTTTTCTTCTTCATATCTTCAACTAACTGCTACAAACTAATTACTACTGTGTCTGGTTTTAGCTTATGCTAAAGTCCTGTTTATCCAAGTGGATAGAGACCTTCTATAATCTCCTGCCAAGCTTCAACCCACCTGCCAGCATCTGTCATGTATAAACTCTGCCTCTCGTTCTTGCATTACAAATGACTGCTCCTATACCCTTGTAAGTCTGTCCCTTTTCCTGTGGCTGGATCCCAACAATATTGATCTAGAAGTTTATTCTTAATGCTTGCCTATAATTAATTTTTATTTCTCTATTGGAGGCAATACAGAATGCAAATATCCTATTATACTTCTTATCTTAAAAAATAAAAACTACTGTCTGTGTCCCACATCATCTTCCAGTTTCTGTTCCAATACTCAATTTCATTTCACAGTAAAACTCCTTTACAGGGGGCATATAGGAGCTCTGTCTCAGTTCCTTTCCTCTCAACAGAATTTACCCAGCAACTTAACTGCCTATCACAGTCACCATGGATCTCCACATTGCTAAATGCAGTAATCGATTTACAGTCCCATTTTACTTAATCTTGGCAGCTTTGGACACAGCTGCTACAAACCCATTCTTTTTTTTTTTTTTAATTAGAGCTTTATAGTTACGAATAGTAGTTGGGTTCATCCCAACAAACTCATACATGCATGGGAGTTGATATCAGTTCACGATTCCCCCTTTTCCTTCCCATCCTCCCTCCCCACTCTCCTCTTCTCCTCGCTGTATTCGCTGTATTCGTCTAGCCTTTCTTTTGCTTAGCTATTAACGTATATTTGATTGTACTAACCCATTCTTGATGTTGTTTCCATCCCACAATACATTGGCTTTCTCCTTCCTTCTTTTTAAAATTTGTTTTGTTTTTTAACTTTGTTTTGGTTTTGTGGGATTTTTAAAAATTTCTTTTCATCTCCCCTAACTTTTTAACATCGGTGTGCTCTTGGGCCTGATTATGGAAGTCTCATTCCTATTTACACTCATTCCTGAGGTAATTTTATCTATGAATTTATATGCTGTCTCTGTATTAGTGACTCACAGATTGATAGCTCCAGCTCAGACCTCTCCCTGAAGTCTATACTCCTCTGTCCAACAAGAGTCTTCTAGAAATCTCCATCTGGATGTATAATGATACATCAAAACAACAGGAACAAAGAGCAACTCCTGACCTTCTTCTCCTCATACCCTTTGACCTGCAACCTTCCAGATCTTAGTTAGTGGTTTCTCTAATCTTCCAGTTGCTTGGGCCCAAGCCCGTGGAGTTACTCTAATGTCTCTCTTTCTCTCTTACTCTACACATATTCAATCATTTTCTTTCCCTATGGCAACACTGGCCCAAGTCACTGTGATCTCTGGCCTGAATTATTTCAATACCCTCCCACTTGGTTTTTGTTCCACTACTTCCACTTTTGCACAACAGCGGTGAAGTGAGCCTATCAAAACCTACAACTCATTGTGTCACCACTGTGGTCAAGACCTTGGAGTGGCTTCTTACTCCACTCAGATTAAGAGGTCAATCGCTTACAGTACCTCCTGATTCTGTGACTTCCAACAACTCCTACTACTTTTCCCTGTGTTCATTTTGCCCACTTGCATTGACCTGTTCGCTGTTCCTCAAGTACTTTCCCAAGTTGCTTTTCTATCTGCACTACCAGAGGGCACCATTACAATTGTTTTCCTCCCTGGCCAGCTTGCCTTTAGAATTTCTTCTTCCACTCCATTCTCCAACTTATCATCAAATACGTTTGTTCTTGACTGTTCAGTCCTTCATGGCTAGTTGACTCTCAAAGTCATCAATGGGGTCTTTCCCTTAACTTCAGAAAGTCCAGACTTCACCTGAACTTCAATGATCTGGCCCTGCCTAAATTTCCAGTTTCAGTTTTTACACCCTCCCTCCTTATCCTGCCTCCTTGCATCCTCCCCTTCAATATATTGGACTCTGCTTGAAGCACGCTATTCTTCCTTGTCTTTGCAAACATGACTAACTTCACCACAAATTTCCTGACTTAATTATTCAGCTATCTATAACATTTTTCTTGTCTTTCAAGGTGGAATTTCTCCATTCATGGTTCTTGTATTGATCACAGCACTCTCATGTTCCAGAATTTTTATTTTATGCATTAACTGAGATGCTTAGCACAGGACAAGTGTCTTCTAAATGTTCATTATTTGATTGCTGTGATGATGGTGATGGCGATGATGCTCTGTCTCCTCCTCTAGGCTGAGATCTTTGAGAAACTGAACTCTTATTTATTATTGCCATTTGGCACAGGGCTTGCCTGACCTATAGTTGGCATCCCAAAAGCCAACTTACACCTTAAGATGCACAAGAAAACACGTACGAGGATGCTTCTGCTCTAAGAAGCCTTATTTATAATATATAATGATAGTAAAAATAATTATCATAAACAACAAAAAATGGAAAACCTAAATATCTGTCAGACTGGATCAAACCACATAAACAGGTCCAGGACAAAGGCTGTTAATGATGATGACTCAGAGTCAGCTACTCTTGGCTCTCCGTTCATTTCATTACTGATAAATCACATAAGCACCACCAGGTTCAAGATTAGGGATGTAAGAGCCACCAAGTCTGTTTCACAGAGGCACACCCAAAGTTCATGACTTCAAGGAGTGAAGACATGCCAGGTTAGAGGAAGTCTGAGAGGGGCCTTTCTGCCTTTTCATGGATAGCTGATCAAGAGGTCAAGAAAACATCCCTGGGTCCACTGCTGCATCAAGTACAAATGCTTCCACATTTTGTTTGCTGGTAACCGTCTACCCACAATACCCACACAGCAGCACTGGCCATGCTTGCCTCCTGTATCAATAGGAGAATGAATACAGGTGCAATGTAGGTGCTCAGATAGGAACAAATGAATACAGGTGCAGGGGTGAACCCCAAAGTCTTGTTAGAATAAAATGGTAAAGACATATATTTGGAGACAAGATACACACATTTTTTTAAGAGAGAAGGACAGTGAAAGAGAGAGAGAGTATCAATTTTATTTAGTTTTTCATGTGGCTTTTGTTGCTCCAACACTTATTTGTGTACGTCGTGCTGAGGTTTGAACCTACGTCTTTGCGCATGCCAGGCTAGTGCCCTAACTGCAGAGCCACTGCTCCAGCCCGAAGACATACACAATTATTACATGAATGGAAGCAATCATACATAGCATAATTAGCCATGAGTCCAATGGAGTTCAGGAACTTATATATACCCCTTTTCTTTATGAGAGGGTGGGAATGGAGAATGAAGACAATTTGGGGGGATTGTAAATGACTATTAGAGGAATTGATGGTCCCAGAGAAACAAATGAGCTTGTAATATAGTTCCTTTCTGAATTTGACAGAGTCTAAAAGACAGATATTATCTTGTAATGGGATAAGAATCAGGTGTGGTTAGTGTATTCTTCAATGTTCTTTTCTGAGATAAAATGGGACAGAAGGCAAGAGGGTTCCCTTTTGCAGTCTGGTCTTAATGCAGATAATTCCAGGGACAGCCTCTGTCTGCACTTGGGTGGGGAGAAGCAATACAAATTGAGAGGACCTTGATGTTTTGAACCTCCTTTTAAGGTCTTTAATTTCCTTTCAATCGAATTCCTCAGCATATAAAAAAGGCCATATTTGGAGGGCATCATTTTCTGAGCTCCAATACTAAAGTATAAATCATGTCAAGAAAAATGGAACAAGGAAAAAAAATTCACATAGGTTACTTTAAGAAAATTCAATATATAGTTTTGGCTAAACAGTTTTTTAATGATGCAGGGCAAAATGTGAACATGAGCTAACAAAGATAGTAACTACTGGAAGTGGAGGGTGCTAGAGGCTGTCAACTTGCCAGAGGACCAACCCTAAGGAGTGAGGCTCCAACACTGGAGGAGACGCACTTTCCTGATGACTGGGCTCTTCCAGGCTGCAGCTGGAATTCAAAGCTCTTCCGGAGGCACTGGCTGGTGCTGGTAGATTTGAAAAATGGCAACGATTTGGATTCCAGAGGAAAGCTGTAAACTAGAACCAACTGTTAGTGGCACAAGCTGTGCCTCCAGGCACAATTACTTGTTCTGAAGACCTTGCTGGGTGTTTCCACCTCCAACCGTTGTTACTCCGCTAGCGCCCCCTATTGGCAGAATTTAGAGATCCAGCCAGCAAGAGAGAAATATTGGGCTCCAGTCACAGCATCGCGAAGTACACGGAAGATTGGGTTTGGAGGTGAAAGACAACAACTTAATATGAAGCACATCTATGTAACTGTAAACTGTGGAGCAGAGAGAATGGATGAAATATGAAATAAGGCAACACTTAGTCACTTCTTATTAGTTCACCTCTTTTCTTTAGGGGAGGAGAGAACGGGAACTGTAGACAATTTTGCAGGGCCATAAAATGATTATTTGGGGAATTAATTTTCCCTAAGAGAGAACTGAGTTTGTAAAATAGTTTGGAATTCGAAAGAGTCTGAGAAACAGATATTATCTTATAGTAGGAGATCTTTCAGGTAGGGTGTAAAAAGAAGTGTGCAAAATGCCCAATTTATCACGTATACCAATTTCAAAAGATGCCAAAATTGTTCTAAATGATACTGGTCAGGTGGAAATAGGGATCAAGTTCATGTCCCACAGAGTCGAGGAATGAAAACCAGCGTCGCTGAGCTAAGTCAAGCACACAGATTTTATTCAAGAAAGGGATAGGGAGGGCTGGAGCAGTGGCTCTGCGGTTACTGTGCTAGCTTGGCTTGTGCAAATACACAGGTTCAAACCCCGGCACCACATACACAATGCAGTGTGAGAGCAGCGAAAGCCACACAAAAACCTAAGTAAAGTTGATTCTCTCTCTCTTTCTCTCTCTCACTGTCCCTCTTCCTAATCAGGCCTCAAAGCCACAGGGACCCAGGAGGGGGTGCAACTCTCTTCTTTCCTATAGCTCTCAAAATTTTTTCCTTTCATTAATCATTGTCTTCCCTCCCTCACGTCTAGGAGCATGGGCACAGAAGTTCTGGTTTGATTTGGTCTTTTGTCTGTCCCCATGAGTGTCTTTATCAGCAAAGGTGATGTCTGTGTCTGGAGCAGCTTTGTCAGCAGAGATTGATGTGGGACTGATATACGCATCTGACTATTGGGAACAGGGAATGTTCTTTGTCCTCTTTTAAAAAAATAGCTAGCAAATTTCCTCCTTATCTACCCTTTTTATTCTACCTACACTGACTGTCTGACCTTTTTCCCATACCTTATAAATAGGATAACATGCATATATAACAAATTACCAAGAAATCATGGAATAATCTGTGAAAACCTTAGGATAGTGATTTCCTCAGTATGAAGGGGACAGTTCCAGAAAGGTGGGAAATAAAATGAGAAGGGTACACGAGAGGCTTCCTTTCTGTTTGTTATTTGTTTTTGCATAAGCTGGGCAGTGGGTACATGGGTGATTGCTGTAACATTCCTCATACATTTCTATGGGTTGGAAGCATTTGCATAAAAATCTGTAAAATAACTTGGAATATGCATTTGGTTTTTTTAAAGAAGGACTCTCCACAGGACATTGATATTTCTAAGCCCTGGGCAGGTTATATAAGTGTAGGAAGGCCTCCCTCCTCTCTTTCCAGGAGGCTTCCCATCCTGCTTTTTTTAAAGTTTTTTTTTAATTATTATTTTTTAAGAGAGAGAAAAATGAGGAATTTTATTTTTCATCTGGTTTTTGTTTTCCCCCACTTAGTTGTATTTGTGGTGCTGGGGATCAAACCAGGTCCTTGCACGTGCCAGGCAAATGCGCTACCGCTGAGTCACCTCTCTCTAGACCCTCTTTTTGATATTGTCATGCTCATGATTGACACAAGAGAGTAACAAAACTTCAAAGCACCCCTCCCTGAAGGAAATTAAACAAGTCCATTGCTTTTCAAAGTTTTGTGCAACTCATTCTGAAATTAAGTAAGCGTAACAAAAATGAGGAAGTACAGTTGTCCGAGTGATGGTAATCCAACTCAAAACAATTTGAACCAAAAAATGACACTCCTTGACTCAGAACTGTCAAGTCCAGTGGAATGCTTATTACACCTGGCTGGACCCAGGTGCTTAAGAGACACCTTCAGAGCTCAGCAGCCCTGTGTGGTCGTTCTTGGAACACCCTTTTTCAATTTGCAATGAAGACAGTTATTAAGGACTCCAAATTATTTGTTCCTTTAAAAGAACTATTTCAAACAAATCATATTCCAAGTTATTTTAAAGAAGAAAGTGCTTGTTTTCTGATTGTTAAATTAAAAGTCCTAGGCAAGATTCTCACTGGCCTGGCCTCACACATGTGCTCAACCCTGTGAAAGTCTCTAGAGCGTAGTGCGTCTGGTCTGTGATTGGCTAGGCCTGGGCAATAGTCCACACACGCTGCAGCCCAGAGGGACAATCCACAATCAGACTACAAGTAATGAGCACCCTTTCAAAGGAAGGGAGAAGGGAGGCCTGGCCAAGAGAAGCAGCAGGGCTTCACTACAGGAAAGTTTCTGAGTACAATCCCTGACTCCCCTGATCATTTTGGGTTTCTGTCTGGGAGAATGAATGCAATCAGGCAGAACAATTTGTGTTTCTGAAGAACATTCATCTTCCTGATGTCTCTTCTACTTTCACTTATTTCATCCCTTCTCAGCCTTTTTATTCTTCCATTTAACTTCTTATATTCTTTATCATCTTTTCCAATGTGCATGGATTGCTTTCAAATCAGTGAGATGTTTAACCAATGAATAAGTTCGTAACCTAGGACTTGAAAGGAGGGCCCGTATCTGTTCTCTAACTACACGCTTTCTTCTCCCATTTTCATATGGTCAAGATAATATGGGTATTAGATGTCTCCCAGAAGGAGAGACCTGAAGCAATTGGGTATATATCATCTCCAGATGACAAGAGTTATCACTAACTCATGGGTAAAGATCCACACATCACTAAAATACTTAAATTTGAATTCATATATGGTTACATTGGAGGTATGTTTTAGATAAAGATTCTCATTTTATCTAGTTGGATATATGGAACTATTATGTCCCAAATATAGAGCCAACACTCACTCTGGGCCTCTGCCTATGCCTCTGTTCTTAGGAATTTTCTCTCTTCATTCAGCACCTTTATTCCAGGAACTGAGCTATAGATTCAAAATATGTTGAAGCTGAGTAAACATGATTTGTGTTCTCAAGAAGCTCAGTTGAGGGTAAATATATGAAATATGATGATTTTTCCAATAGTGAAGCATAAGAGGTTCTGCAGGAGCACAAAATAGCTGCTTTTCATTTGGCAGTGGTATTGTGTCATAGCTGCCAGTGTTTTGACTCAGTTGAGCTGGGCCAAATAATAATAGTTCTCCATTCATTAGTTATATCCGTCCTGCAGAATCTGTTCAGAAATCTGAAATTCTTTGTTCTTTCCTGTAAAATGAGGCTACTAATACCAATGCTGCAAGGGTTATAGGAATTTATAATGATTATGGATAAGATGAGCAGGCTAGATGTGGGTGAATAAAATGATGAGAGGAGAAACATACATCTATGTAAGGGAGGAAGTCAAAAACACTACAGTGAAACCCTGTTCTGATTGCTAACCATGTGAGTGTCCTCATAGTTGTCTATGAAAACCCCGTCATGGCCTACTAGACTCCAAGCATTTTATATGTCTGTTTTGTCTGCTTTTAATTTGTAAAGGATTTTTAGCTCATTAATCAGTATGGGTAACTGTATTCAAAATGTGTACATTGAATTTTAAGAGACCTATGAAATATCATTTTTCTTTACCACATAAGAGTGTTCATGACACTGAACTCCATACTGCTTCAGGGGCATCTTTAGGACTCAGCACCATGTTAGAAGACCCCAAGATCAAAACCAAGAACTGCAAGACTGCCCCTTTTAATAGTCCAATAAGAGCCCGTCCCGGTACTGCAGGCAGAACTGCCTGGATCTCAACCTGAGATGACCTCTGGGCAGAAGGTATGTTTCCTGGGAATATCTCAGCCAACTCTACCCTCACTTCTCCTGTAATCTCTGTCCTGAGGTAGGGGGAAAATGTCAGGCAGTCAGTGGAGGTAAAATGATAAGAGTGGATAAGGAGGAAATTGGCTGACAATCATTTTTTAAGAGGACAAAGAACAAAGAATGTCACCTGTTCCAAACAGCCAGATATGTATATCAACCCGACATCCCCTCCACTAACAGAGGTGCTCCAGACAGACATACCCTCTGCTGATAAAGGTGCTCGTGGGCATAGGCAAAAGGCTAAATCAGACCAGAACTTCTAGACATGCCTCCTAGGCATGAGGACGGGAAAAAAATGATCAATGAAAGGAGGAAATTTTGAGACCTGTAAGAAAGATAAGTCACACCGCCTTCTTGAACTCTAGGCTCAAAGTTCCCTTTTCCTTGGAGAATTCTGTTCTCTATTCCTCTCTTAAATAAAATCTGTCTGCTTGGCTCATCATGGCATCCTTCGACTCCCTGGAACATGAACCCAATCCTGATTTCCGCCACACAGGTATTACTTCTCCCAGAGTGAGAAAGGGTACATGAGTACTTGGTGATCTCTACCTTGGAACTCTGAAACATGAGTTAACTAGTGATAAAACTCACTGGAACAAGTAAAAACAAAACAAGAAAAGGAAGGAAGGAAGGAAGGAAGGAAGAAAGAAAGATAAAGAAAGGAAAGAAACAAAATGTTATAGAGCCTAGCTTTAGACAATAAATATGAGAGTCTCATAATTGGCAATCTCCTATACTGTTTATTCCACATTTTTATTGGTGCATTATAGTTGTACATAATGGTGGGATTTGTTGTTACATGTCCCTTCATCCATACAATATAATATTATAATTTGGCCAATGTTGCTCACCAGCTCTTCCCCGCCGCCTGCCACTATAGCTCCCACTTCTTGGTTCCTTTCCTCTACTGATGTCCCTTTGATTTTCACAAGATTCACCCCCACCTTTCTTTTCCTTTTTCCTTTCTAGTTTCCACACATGAAAGAAAACACACCATCCTTAACCTTCTGAGTTTGACTTATTTTGCTTAACATAATGGTCTTTACTTCCAGGCATAATTTCATTTTCCTTTATGGCTGAATCTATGTTTTTTACTAATTATTTATAACATGAATGATTTAAGCTATCATGTACAATGTCCTTATTATATAAGATGTCCTGAACCTCCAAGAGGTTGAATTCAAGAATTCAGTAAGGATTGATGAAGTATATAGCATTTCAAGAGAAAATTAACTACACAGACAATGAAGGAAGAAGAATTTATAACGTATAACTGATCAAAACTGCGACTAGGTGGTTCAGTCCATATTTATATAAAATAAAATGTTACAGATTCCTGAGGTCAGGTAAATTGAAATCACTTACTTTGTCCACCTTAGTAATAATCTTCCAAAGAGTGATGAGAGTTATTTGGGAGAAGCAGAGTATTGCAGTGGGCTTATGTTGCACCATAGTAAATTTAGTATGGACATATTCAAAGAGGTGGCAAGGTGAAGTTTTGTTTTGTTGTTATAGAGAGAGAGGGACAGTGAGAGAAAGAGAGAATCAATTTTATTTAGTTTTTCATGGGGCTTTTGTTTCTCCAACACTTTGTTGTGTACATGGTGCTGGAGTTTGAACCCGCGTCTTCATGCATGCCAGGCAAGCGCCATAACCTCTGAGCCATCACTCCAGCTCTGTAAGGTGAAGTTTTAAAGGCAAAAAGGGAGATAGTTAAGTCAGCTATTTGGATATGGAGTCTGTAGGTCTTGCTGATCTGAGGCTGGGTTGGCTTCAGCTCAAGGTTGGAGGTGCAGTTCTATGCAGGGCATCTTGTCTGAATTGTAGTCTTAAAGATTGTTAAAGATGGAGGCTGGAGGGGTGACTCAGCAGTAGAGCACTTGTCTGGCATCCTCAAGGACCCAGCTTCGGTATCTAGCACTACATACACAACTAAGTGGAGAAAAACCAAAACCAGATGGAAAAAATAAAATTAACTCTTCCTTTAAAAAGAAAGAAAAAACATACACCTGGTTGCAGAACTCTGCTTACTTACAAAGTGTGCAAAGCTTGGATTCAGGTAGAATGAGAAGGAAATTTTTATGGACCAGGGAGAGTACTTAGGCAGATGTGAGTTTTCTCCTCTTTCATGGCCTCCTGATTCTAATTTTGTTTGGTCTGACAAGATCAATTTCATATAGTTATCATCAACTTTTACAAGTTCGTTCCTATTATTTTTTCTGTCTTGATTTGTATTCAAATGGCCTAGAAACTCCCTAAGAAATACCTTCTTTCCCATCCCAAGTACTCCCTACCCCCACTGTGTACTCAAGTCCTCCTGACAGTTTTCAACTATTAACTATTTCTGCATCCAAATGTCCTTTCTGGAATGCCTTTATGTGAGGTATATAGGTGTGTGTGTGCACACGCATGTATGAGTACCAAGGATTGACCCCAGGGGTGCTTAACCGCTGAGCCACATCCCCAACCCCTTTTTAAAATTTTTATTTTGAGACAGGGTCTGCGAAGTGCTCAGGGCCTCACTAAGTTGTTAAGGCTCACTTTGAACTTGTGATCCTCCTGCCTCCGCCTCCCTAGCCACTGGTATTACAGGTGTGTGCACAGGGGCAGTGGTCACTGCAGAGTAGGCTTTGAGTGTATCGAGAAAATTACTGCACAGAGTGTATCACATTGCTGTGTTACAGAGTGGAAAAAAAGCAGAGAATGTGCAGGCCACTATCCCAGCAACAACAAAACCAAAGAAAAATAAAACCAAGAAAACCTTTGTACCAGCCAAATATGAAAGCTTTGTTTATGATCTCCAGAACCACAGCAGCTCAAGAACACAGAAGTTTAAAGGAAGGCAAGACTGAGTTTTCAAAGAAACTGGACTGTGATATTAGATTCTAGAAACTAAAGGGCTGTTCCTAAGTTTCATCTCCCTAAATTACGGCCCAATGAAATCAGGCTTGGGTTGTCTGATAACATATGATGTGTATGTAAAAATCACTGTGACTAGATGGATTAAAACATAGCGGGAGGGCTGGGGGTATAGCTCAGTAGTAGAGCACTTGCCTATCATGTGTGAGGCCTTAGACTTGATTGATCTCTAGCTCCGTAAAAAGAAAAAAAAAAACCTTGTAGTGGGAGCAATTTCACAAATGAACATAAGTGCTGTTTACTTTCCTTGGGATTTGGTGCTTTTTGTTTTGGGTTTTTTAAAGAACTGAGGCCCAGCTGACAGCTGTAAGCTTCAGTCAGAACTGTACCTTAGAATCAGTGAGGAGCTACTTGTTTGTATCTGGACTCCAACCAATGGATTCAAGGGTTCAAGGTTAACAGCTACCTTCCAGTAAATCCTCAACTTCTGAAAATGACATCACTGCTCAAGAGTCACAAACACACACAATACCATTGCACAATATCTAACTTTCCCAAGCAGACCCTAAAAATGTTGCAAGGTAACCAGTGAGAGATCAAGCCAAGACCAATGTAAGCCAAATGGAGAGTCTTTATTAGCTGGCTGGCGACTGCCTCCACAGCAAAACGCTGTTCGGAGTGCAGGCCGGATCCTCTTTTTGCAGGGTCTTATAAAGGTGAAAATCATATCCTCCTAGGCACTGGGGCAAGCTCATTTACAGAAGCCAAAGAATGCAGGTACATCAATCACGTTGTGGAACAAGAATAAACGCTTCCTGTTTGCCAATACCTACAGAACACCTGTAAGACTCACAATACCCTGGAGCTCACAATACCTAGCTAGAGTGCAGACATGGAGTCTCTAGGCTAACTGCCTTGTCACACAAATCCAAAATGTTCCATATTTTATGAAAAGACAAGAAAACACACAATTTTGATGATTATGTGATTGAGCCGATATTCAACAAAACTTAAAAATTACCATTTTTGATGTACCAGTGTTGAACATAGGCACGTATAAGCTCTTCTCAAAATTAAACACAGAATATAACTAAACCTCCATATCCTGTCTCTTAATGGTAACCACTAAATTATAAAGTGGTCTTAATTTTCTATTGCATTTTAGTGGAATATTTAAATTGAATCTATGTGTAGATTTATGGCAATATAAAAAGCATGAATGCTTCAGTTATATTTTTTGATGTATAAGTGTTGATCTGTAAAATAATTGGGGAAGATATAAAATCAGAAAAAAAACTAAAAATTCAAAGTAATTTATTCAATTTTAAATATATCTACAGTAAGTAATTGGTAACAAATATATGAGATGTTTCACGTAGTATGGAATGTATATAGATATATGTAAAGAAGTAGACTATCCAATGTTGAAATTCACCATTACAACAATGGTCTTTGTGTTATGGAATTTGTGCTTATTAAATTAAACCAAAACCTTCAGGTAGAACCTTTTGGGTCCATGAATGTCCTCAGTCAGGTCTTCTTTGACATGAACTTCAAATATCTATCATATCTTTACCATTTTTTTAAAATTTTTTCATACTGGTGATTGAACCCAGCAGTGCTTTATCACTGAGCTACATCCCCAGTCCTGTTTATTTTTATTTTTAGACAGTGTCTTGTTAAATTATCCAGGCTGGCTTCGAACTTGCAATCCTTCTGCCTCATATGAACATGCTGGGATTATCACTATTTTCTTCTGTGCCCAGTGGAATAGCTATCATTTCTTCTAGCACATCTCAAAATAACTTTTCACTGTTAAGATAAACTTTGACATTACCATCTGATTGTAAAGCAGATGCCCCCCTAATAATTATCACAGAAAACTAGGTGAGTTCAAAAGTTCTTTAATTTCAAAAGGAATACAGTCAACTCAACGAAACAACTATGTTCATAATAGCCCTGAAACTTCATTCTTCACTTTCTCTTATATAAAAGTACACCCAAGAGATCACAGGTTAGAGCTTATTGGGTGTAGTGCTCATTTTTCTGACTTTAGATCCAATACTCTTTCCACTATACCACACTGCAACATTTCAAAGTAGCCAAAAAGGGGAAAAAATGGAGTGAAAATTATACTTTAAAAAAATCCCTGATGGGAAAAAAATAAGAATCATTGATTCATTCAACTTTAAATAGCCCTTTAAAGTTTCACTTGGGAACCTGATAAACATATTTAAAATAACAGATTTCCTGTTATCATTACAAAATGTGATAAATCATTAGTAATGTTAGTAATGTAAATATTATCAGGTAAGTTATAGCTGAATTGTGGGTTGAAGAGGAGTTGTAAACTGAGTCTTTTTTATACCACCTTCCAAACAGTGTCACCGTTAGGATAGGCCCAGAGGAGCCATTCTTGTTTATCAAACGCCCATCTTTCAGCACCTAAAGAAAAAGTAACCAAAATACTGTCAGTTTCATTAAAATACATATTGCAAGCAAACTAATAATTTTGAAATCATCTGAGATAAAATGGATGAGCAAGTTATTCTTGCTTGGGAGGGAGGAACAGGCAGGACTGGAAGAGGACAGCTATCTACATGTAACGAAAACTAGAGCTATTTAAGAGTGTCCAAGATTTGACTTTCAAGTATTGAATGTGACCATTAATAAAAAATCAAAATCAGCTTACTGTTTGGCTCTTTATAAGAAAAGTTGGCACTGATCCTACAAGGTCTTTAGATCACCCGCCCTGAAGAGGAGAAACACATTGCCCCAGACTGCCCTGGCTTCCTGGAATCTTTTCCATGAATGACCAACCTGCTTTGTTTTACTTCTGGGCTCACAAAATAGATAGTTTATACTCTTGAAAGGACTTTCCAGTGGAAAGCATTTTTGTAATGAGAGTTCACAGTTCTCCAGTGAAGTGAAACTATTTTCAAGAATAATTAGTTGATTCTCTCTTTCATTCATCTTGCAAGTTTGGTAAGCATCCATTCCTTAGAATCTGATGCACTTCATGGAAATTCATGCCACTTTGAATCTGCACTTGTAAAATGTAAAATGAACACCTGCAATACCCTGATTGTGGTCAGAAAAATTGCTATACCAAAGACCTTGTCTGCCAAAATCCTTTCACGTATTTTTCCTAGTTGAATGCAATCTATATCTCATTTTTCTTTCTGAAAATGAGCTGGAGTGGGTGAGATAAGATACAAATGATAATTATACTGTAAGTGCCAATTTAAAGGATAAAGGCTGTTTCTTCCTTCCTGCCTTCCTTCTTTCCTTCCTTTTAAGAATAAGGATCCAGAGGTGGGGAACAGCATGACCCTTGAAAATTACTAAGATTAAGGTTAAGTCCTACATATACTAAGAGTTAACCACTTAAACATTTAGATTTTTTGTATCATTCGCTAATTGTTCTCTACTGTCTGACATCACTTGGGATGGAAATGTTAAAATAAAGAAAGGAAGTGGTTATGGATGAATTTCTTAATATTCTCAAATTCCTCTTCAACTACCTCCATCCAACTTTTTAAAATACTACACTCTGATATGGTCCAGAGTGAGAATGAAATGGCATTTCTAGCTCCAGACTGGGAAAAATCCAGCAGTGTGTGTGTGTGTGTCCCCTTTCTCCCTTGAATTAGCTGGTTTCGTGAGGTTAATGCTCAGTCCTACTATGGAACAGATCCTTGGTGAGAGAGAAATATCTATTTATGCATGACATGGGAAAAATTATCAAAGCAGTACATGAAAAATTAGATCATGTGCTCAGCTGCTTCAAAATCTGCAGGATTTAATGTACCAATATGGCTAGACTTCGTGCCTTCCTGAGCTCAGTTGTATGACTGCTCTCATATTCCCTTGAAGTGAGCTCAGATATATTCAGCTCATCTATGCTATTTCTGCCAGTCCAGCCACCTTGCAACTACTGGAATTTGGGCTCCAGACTTCTCACTTCAGATCTAATCATGATTTTCTGTAGTTGGCTGTTAGGCTTTTATTACAATCTCAGTTTGCTTGTGAGAGTCTGCTAACCAGGTTCTGCAACAGCCAAGGATTCCTGTTTTCTGGATCTCATGGCCTTAAGGCAGACTTATATATTAAACTGTTGGCTTCACAGAATTATTTATTTTATAAAAATGATTTTTCCAATCTGATAATATATAAAAATACAGACATAGGACATGACCATTAAAATCTGCATTTTTTAAAAAAAGTGAGAGGAAAAAAATTTAATTTTTATTTATTTATTTTTTCATATGGTTTTTGTTTTTCTGGCACTTAGTTGTATATGAGGTGCTGGGGTTCCAACCTGAGTCCTTGTGCATGCCAGGCAAGTGCTCTAGTGCTGAGCCACCACTGCAACCCTAGAAGTCTGCAATTTTAAAGACTTCTCTGGCTAATACCTTGGATGAGTTAACTTAGATTCTTATTTCCCCTTATAGAATATGCAGTGATTCCAGCCTAGTCATTGAAATCCTGCCACTGCTTGCCACAATTCAGAGATGACATTAACTGGTAGGCAATTCATATGTGCCTGTCCATGTGTGAGCATGTCATACACTAGCAAATATAAACCTGCAGTCATAATTCTAATTTGAGAGTAGCTTATTTTATTCTACAGTTTGTAAAATAAATGATTTTCAGCTTGTGTCCACCAATGACAAAATAAAATTGCAATCTAAAAACAACAAATGTTGACTTGAGCTCATAGGTTCCACATTACTCCTAGGGCTTGCTGTGCACACAGACTTGCAAAGAACTTTCCCAATGTGCCCCTGCTTTTTGATGCTCTTGGACTCATTTGACTAGAGTGTGAACAAGTCCATCTTTGGTGGAAGATTAGAGATCACAAGGAGAAATGACCACAATCATTGCAGCTGTTCAAAATAAGACTATGACAATCCTGTCATCCCCAACCAACTCACTAGCTAGTGACAGAAACAACGAGCATAGCCTGACCTCATCTCAAACAAGAAAAAGCTTTCCCTGCCCAGTTCAAATCGACAACCCTCAAAATCAGGGCTGACTAAATATGTATGTAAAGACATTATGTTTTGTTTTGTTTTTAAAGAGAGAAGGACAGTGAGAGAGAGAGAGAGACAGAATCAATTTTTATTGAGTTTTTCACATGACTTTTGTTGCTCTGACACTTAGTTGTGTATTTGGGTGCTGGGGTTTGAACCTGTGTATTTGCGCATGCCAGGCAAGCACCGTAACCACCGAGCCACCACTCCAGCCCCAAGACATTATGTTTTGAGGACGTTCATGACATAGCAAAAGTTAACAGATACAACTGACAGCTTGTTTGACTTGGCTTCAGAAAACAGAGAAGATGAAAACCCTTTTTAAATCCTCTTACCTCAAATTTTCCAGGAGCCAGGTGAATTTCAGAAAGTAGCACTTCAGGAAAAACATACTCTGTTGCAAATGTACCACTAAGAGAGAACATTTCAAATCTTGTTCGAGCAGTTTCTACCGGCTTCCCACATGTGCTCAAATCAGTGGTTTTGCACTTCAGCATTGTGCACACCTACGTGGAACAGATGCAGATAAAACACACCTGACATCGCAGTTCCTTGTACTGCAACAGTTGACTGGATTTTTTTAACCTTAGCAAGGCAACTTCCTTTCTCCATAAAGAGATTAGAATCATATTTCTTATAATTATCTGCTTTCTTGAAAATGTTAGGTGATTTGAGAACCCACCCATTTCCTAGATAGCAAGTGGATTGAAACGCATAAATCAGTTCAGAATTTGATTTAAACCTTTAGTTTGGTGTGTTAGAGGATGCCATTGAGTCCAGGGAATTGGGGAAGCGTTGGGCAACAATAGCACTGATGGTTAAAATTTCAACCACCCTGGATCCTCATCTCTCTCTCTGTATCCTTCTATTTAGCAGAAGATAATAAGGCATAGAGTATAAGAAAATGCAAACTCATAACCAACAGACTATAAAAAGTCTCAGACTTTAAAATTTGTCATCTGAAGGGAACAAAAAGACTAGGACAAGTGATTAGAACAGGAGCTAAGTAAAAACAGCATCCCTAGTCATTGTTGGTTTCCCAAGTGAAAATAAGATTGTATTCAGATTATTGGCAAAACCTAATTAAGGAAGACTTCTAGAGGTCACCACAATATACAAACTAAGCTTATCAGTCACATAGAGAGTATTCATGGTCAGGTCATTTTTTTCTTATTAAGAGACAGTGAGAGAGAAAGAGAGAATCAATTTTATTCATTCATCTGATTTTTGTTTCTGTAACACTTTGTTGTGTATGTTGTGCTGGAGTTTGAACCTGAGTCCTTACACATGCCAGGCAAGTGATCCAACAGCTCCAGCCCAGTCAGTTCATTTTTTAAAAGTGTGCTGAAAGCAAGAAATTAGATTATACTTAATTCCCATAGGAAATGTCATATTTGATTAACACCTGTGTGTTTGTGTATGCATGTGAGAGAAAGAGAGATAATATTGACACGATACATGGACTCTGGCCAAACCAAGGCATTTGACTTCCTGGAACAAATACGAAAAATTCACCTGGAGTTTACTGAGGCTTAAATACTCCCTTTAACTGAAGCTGAGATTACCTGCCAGTACTCTCTTTTCCTTCGGCCATGAAGTCCTGTAAAAGCTCCCAGAACGTAGGCTTCACTCTCTTCTTTTTCTACCATTCTGTAGCTTAGATGACAACATAACTCTCTTTGACAAACTGAAAGATTTCCTGCGTTTTCATAAAGTTCTGTGAAGTTGAACTCATCCTGGGAAATATGTCCTGCAAAAGGTGTTTTCTGTATTGGGAAAGGCTTGATGGCCATGGCGTAGGCACTCCAATCCGCGGCTGCTGGGTAGTCAGGAGAGAACCTGGGATGCGAATCCACCTCCGAAAGGAGCATCTTTCCTGAGTCTGTTTCCATGTCATAATGGTATACTTTGGGAGAGTGTGGTGCATAGATACCACTCCCTGGGAATGGAAGACAGATCTTTTGCAACAAAGGTGCATGTACACACACAAATAATTTCCCCATCAGAACTGGACGTGGGATCACATCCTTATATTTGGGATAATGAGAGGCTATACAGACTTCTAGTTACACTGAACACCTAATTAGGTCTCCTAGTCTCTCTTGGAAGAGATTAAAGTACAAGTTCAGTGGTCTCATTTCAAATACACTCAATATATTGACACCATTATTTATTAGCATTATGGAAAATTAAACCAAATATAAAAATATTTGTGTTCAAGAGTCCCAGAAAGGTGGGGAAAGGTAATGCAAAATTCTTTTCTGTTCTCCACTGTGGCTGTTTCCAAATATGCACAAAAATTATTCAACACTCTTCTATCCAACAAACGGACCTAATTCCCTTTCCCTAGCCCTGTGACTCCCTTCTGACATACAAACCTTGGTACAAGTGATGGTGATAACTGGTCATACATGGCATCATAGCCTCCTCCTCTCTCCCTCCCTGTTTCTGTCTCTCTATGTCTCTCACTCCACCCTTCTCTCTCTCCCTCTCCCTTTCTCTCTTTCTCTCTCCCTCTCCCTCTCCCTCTCATCTCTTGCTCTGGAGGAAGTCCACTGCCATACCAGGAGGATACATTTATTATAAAGTCCAATGGGGAGATATGTGGCAAAAAATGAAGGCCTCCCACCAATATTGACTGAGGAATCATGGGTTTCCCCCAAAGGGCACATGAGCCAGTCATTCTGGACACAGAACCACCTGCAGATGACCTGCTAGCCAGCCAACTGCTAGATGCAACCAGAGACAAGACTCAGCTGGAGCCACCCAACTAAGCCACTGCCAAATTCCTGAGGGACAGAAGCTGTGAGATAGTAAATGTTTGTTGTACTAAGCCACATTTACTTTCAACTTTCAAGGTAATGTGTTATGTGGTAGCGTGAAACTAATACAATCCTGTGACTTTGCCAGTTTTGAACACATCTATGTTCAGCTCCCTATTCCACCACTTGCTAGCTGGGGATATTTTGCAAGTTATTTATGCTTTCTCTTCTCAATTTTTTAATCTGTAAATTGAGGTGTTAATATCCATCCTCTAGAGCTGTAATGATTACATGAATAAAAGTTTTAGCATGACCATAATTTATAATCAATCACTACCTTTTCTTTTTTTTCTCATGAAGAGAGGGCAAACATTGGGTAGAGTTTCAAAAGAGGAGCAAAAAATTAAGGCAGATCCTTCCGAAGCATTGATTTCTCCATATTTAGAAGTATACACGACCTACCTTACTTGGTTGTGAATTACCTGTCATGTTTTGTCTGAGGTTATGTGTGTTGGCTGCAAGAAGATTAACTCTCATTCCCATTGCCCAAGCTGAGTGGAATTCAATAGCTGTCAAAAGCGGCAAAACATTCATCCAAGCTGTGGGAAACAGTATAGTATCCACGTGGAAATCTTTTACCAGGGTAACTGCAGGCTCATGGAAGAGTATATCAAAGCATGTGAAAATGCCAAATGTTCCAAATGAGGTGTTGAAAGTCACCAACTCTGGCTTGTCTGGGACATCAAACTGAAACTCCGAGTAGAGGTTGTACTATAATAAATACACAATATTTAGTATACAAACGACGACTAATAAATTTGTGTGTATAGAAGAGATAATTTTAAAAATCCCTCCAAAGTCAGTAATTTGGCTATGGTGGACAACAGGAAATATTCTAGAAAATGAGTGAATCTGACAATTGGAAGTGAATTTCCCAGAAAATGTGGAGGAATAAATAACATGTATCCAGAACATCTCTCTTTTCTCTCCTCTCTTCTCTTTCTCTCTCTATCTCTACCTAACTTTATCTCCTGCCAAACATCTCCCTAGGAACTCTAAAGACTATACACCTTTTAAAAGCTAACAACATGCATTATTCTTTCTGAAACCACTGATACTTAGAAACATAATAGATGCACAGTAAATATATGTGAGTCAGATGAAGTATGTCACCTCTCTACATTGCTCTATCCAAAGTAATCTCAGGGACTCTTAAACTTGGCTTTTAAAATTAGTGTTCAAAAGGAATGTCCTGCTTAATTCTTATTCTTTTTCAGGTAAACTCAACAACAACAACAACAAAAATCTCATCTAATATCATAATCAGGGTCAACAGTTAATAAAATTGTCTGCAATACAAGAAATTCTAAGGGTTGAGAAAGACATCAAGACCTTTCTAATTTTATTGAGCAATTAAACTTTAACAGCAATTTAAGAATGGATCAATAATGTCAGAGGTCACAGGTCATGAATTTTCCCCAGAGAACCATGAGAGCAGAGTGTATGTTTCTCAACTTAGGATGACTACAGGCTCATAAGCTTTCTGCAGTCTGTACACTGTGCCTTTCTACAGGTTATGTGGCCTGGATAAGTGGATTGTCCAATTATGCAACCACTATTAACTAAATTAACATTTGCAGAATTGGTGGATTGTGTAAAATAATTCTCGCACTAAAATAATAGTACTTCTAGTAAAAAGATGTCACTAATAATGCAAATTAGTCTCCCAAATAAGAAAATGGAAGAGCTGATGTTTCAAATTCTAGTATGAGACACATTTTGACAAGAAAATGAAAGTTTGACAATATACAAACAACACTCACAAAAATGTGAAAAAAAGTTGTTGAAATTTTTGTATGTTATTTAAAATATACAAATAAATATGCATGTATTGAGGAACCATGTTACAATTTTTTTCAAGAGGTGTACAAGACTAAAATCATTTTAATATCACTGGTTTATATCACTCCTCTTAATAATTATTTGTGTTTTAACTGAGAATTCAAGGAAATAACTTCTCCACTAAGAAGATTCTTAGGCTACAACTTAAGATGCTTAGAAAAATATGGGGGGCAGGATGAGGGATAGTTACACTGCCTGTGTATCACATACCCATTGAAAAGGCCAGCCTCTCTCTCTACACAGTGTTCTACAAAACTGTGACTTTAAGTGATATTTTCCTTTTTAAAAAATTGAAAGATTAAAGTAAAAAATTAATGCTTTCACCTTAAATCTAGAAGAAGGCAATTAAATTAACTGGTATAGAAAATATTTTTGTGATTTGATAAAAATTTAGCTTATGCAAAACTGATTCTTACAATTTCAAGCATCCTCACACCATTTCAGTATTAAATGGTATCCATATTACAATAACCTTTGTATCAATATTAAAATTATTTTTTATATACACAGAAACCTTATCTCCATCCTAGACCATTACCAAACTTTTCTAACAGGTCTCTGTCGACATTTTTCCTAGATTAGCTTTTTTTCCCTAAAATTCCATTTTCTTTATTATTTATTTTCACAAAAAAATCTCTAATGATACTGTATTATATAGGCAGTGAAGCTCAAAATCCTGAACACAAATGCGAGGTTCTCTTATCTGACTCCAATTTGCACATCCACCCCTCTCTCTTACCTTATGGTAGCGTGCCACCAGCCTTCCCTCTGAATTATACACCACATTGGTATTATATTGATAATAGCCATTAGAAGGACATGTGGAGCCATGGGCATGACATTGCTTTTTGTCTCCCATATTTGCCACAACATAGATGGAGCTGTTCTTGGCCAGGCAGCTGAGTCTTACTTGTATTGGTGTGTAACCAAATCTAAATAAAATTTTAATTGAGACATTTCAATTTTTAAATGTTTAAGTCACTTCATACACAGATAATAACAACATAAGGGTCTATGTATAACTGATGTCAATATAAAAAGTACTCATAGAGAAGGTCATATTTTTTAAAAAAAAACATGAATTTTACCTAAATCGGATGAACATGTTTACATCCCATCTATTGCTCCAGCAATTCACTCTTTTGCATCATCAATTGTCCCTTCTCTACTGGATCATTCCAACAGCATTTGAGATTTGCATCTTTAAAAATTACAATAAAAACTTCTCTTGACCCTACATGCCCTTCCTAACATTGTTTTTGTTTTCAGCTCTGCCTTTCAGCAAAACTCCTTGAGAAAACTTCCCTGTTGATGTCATCAGATTCTCCTGGGCCATCTCATTGGAAGCACTCCAGATGAACTTTCATCTCTATCATCTTAGCTCTTTATAGTGCCAGCAATAACTCCAAATCTTCCCTGATCTCATCTTACTTACTTGCAGCAGTTGACATAGTTACACCCTCCTCCTGGAAACAGTTCTCTCCCTCGCTGCACCCATCTCTCTTTCTCCCACTCATTGGTTGCCCTTTTCTGTGCCCTTTACTGGTTCCTTCTCATCCCCTTTGCATGTAACCACTGGAACTTTCTAGTGCTCAAGCCTTTTACCTATTTGTTTCTCTAACCCACTCCACTGGTGGACTCATTCAGGTGTTAAAATCATCTTTATGTGGATTCTGATTTTCTCTCTCCAGACTTCATCTATCCCCTCATTCCAAGCATGTATATCCAACTGCCAGGACATCTCCACTGGGCAGCACAAATTTAAGGTGCAGAAAATTGAATTTCTGATTTGCATCCCCACACCTGCTGGGTGTTTTTGTTTGTTTGGGTTGTGTGTGTGTGTGTGTGTGTTCCCTATATCTGTAAAGGGCAATCTCATTCCTCCACTTGCAGTAACTGTAACTGCATGGGGGTGATGATGCTGCCCCCTCACTCTGTTTTTCCTGTTTGGGTCAAAGTTTGTTCCTTCTATTCCAGAATTATGAACGAGGTGTTTACTAACCTTGTAGAAGAGGATCTTCCCCAATCTGCACTAGTACTTACAACCACTGTGATCTTTGACGCTTCCACAAATTTGCAACCATGTGTCATTTTTAACGAGGTTATCTAGAACTCAGTTATTGACCAGTCTTCCTTCACAAAAGGAAGTTTCTTACAAACTCCACAAAAAGCATCAGCACAGAACAGGAAGCAAATATCTAGCACACTGGGACTGACAGTATCCTCTTATCGCAATCAATCCCTCTAAAGCTAAGAAAAGTCATTTCCCCCCACACACCCTTATAGAAATTTCAGAATAATCTGAAGTGCCAAGAAAACTGTTACCTGGGATTCTCCACCAAGATCATGTCCGAGGGATGTTTAATAAACTTAATTGGAGATAGAAGGGTGAGATAAAGAGCGAGAGGCAATAAGAGGTGAGAGAGCAAAGCATGGTTGTGAAAGAGATGGATCACAGCAAGCCGAGGAGTGTGCAATCTGTGCCTCACTCACTCACCTTCCAGTTATCCAATCAGAAGGATTTATATACTTAATAAATACTTACATCTATCAGATACTTTGCATTAGAAGGTTTCTAAGGAAACTCTTCATAGGGAGATTGTCTCCATGAGCACAGGGAAATGCAGTTTCAAAGGAGAAGGTCTGATGACTTACTAAAAGTGTGTGATAAACTTTATTCTGCTTAGGAGACAGACTCCAGGACTAACAGACTATGAAAGTGAAATGTGATCCCTTAAATAGAGACCTAGGAATGTTTTCCTAACATAAACCACCACACACTTCAGGAATAAAGCTGCTATTTGTATGCATGAGATCCTCTTTCTTTAGTTTTGCTTGTAACATTTTCCAAATTTTTCATGAAGATATTCAATCATAAAAGATTATTAAATGGTAAGTAAGTGTGATCTTTTAAAATCTTACAAATGTCCAAGATAAATATAAGCATACTATATACACTACCATATGATAATCAAAGTAATTTTCTTTTGGTGAACATGCATACCTTAGAAATTACAGTAGTTTAAAAGTACAGACAACCAGGATAACTAAATACCTGTAAGGGTCTTGACATGGAACCCAGTTCACCTGAGGGTCTGGGATATCCTCCAGATAAGGGAAAATGGTTTCCCTGGTAAATTTCCATCCATAAAGTGCATCTTCTGGAGTCACAATGATTCGAGCACCCTGTTCAGAAGCAATCAAATCAAAATTGTTTTTGAATGTGCAAAACAGACAAATCAGCATAGCAGTCTATCAATTCAAGTCCCTCCCAAAAATTACCATTAGCAGAAATAAAAAAAAAATACCTGACCAGCTGCTTGCTTAATTGCTTTCTCCAGAATATCTATATTCTTGTTCATAAGGAGCACAGCATCATCCTGAGAAACTGGTATTTCTGTTTCACTTGGCAGTATGACTGCATGTTCATACACTGCAGCTACAAAAGTGTCTGAGGCACAGACTGGCAGGGCAGTCAGAACAAAAACTACTGCAGAGGTTGGAAAGCAAGAAGCGATCATGGCCAGCGTTTGGTGTTTTCTGAAAGTGAAAGTAACATACAAGTGGTATTTATAGAGGGAGAACATTTATGTAACATATCTCTGCCAGCTATGGGGGCTTTTTAAAAAAAATGTATGAACCCAATGTACCAGACGCTTTTGAGGGAAAAAAAATGTTACAGTTCAAAGGATACAATCAGAAAGTATTTTAAGGATTAAATAACATATACTATCCCTAAGATTTAGAGTCACGTTTTTAAAAATTCACATACAGTGCAATCTATGACAGAAAGGAAATAATGACTAAATCAACTCATGTGAAAAATTTAACACAACAACCATTTCATTTACTCAGTTGAAAGAATGGTAACAATTTTTTGTTCCATCAGTCGACAACATCACATCTATTTTCGGAAGAGGAGAAAAAATTTTAAATATGTCCTACTAGGAGAATGCTCAACCGTACTGAGAACAAAACTCACCCACATCAACACTCCGACCTACCCAAGCCTGTTGGAGACTGAGACGATGTTCTCCAGAAAAGCAGAGTTGGGCGGAGTTTGCTCACTGCTGACTTCCTTCCAAGAGGCTAAAGCACTGACCAGCCCCATGCTGCTCCCTCGCTAGGGTTGTTTTAGAAGTAAAATCAAAACTTCTACTTAGAGGCCCCAGACCTCAGGAGCTGCGACTCCTTCTTCCCTCTCCCTCCCACCTCCTTCTTTCCCTCTGTCTCTTCTTTAAAGCCAGGATTGGTGATGATAAAGATCATCATCTCTGTTACAACTCAGCTAATATATAACTTCCATTTTTGTTACAGAAAAATAACCACAAGCATTAATGAATTTACACACACACACACACACACACACACACACACATATACACATAATACGTGATCTCTGATGCCCTCTTAAGATATCTGTCTTCTGCCCTCTCCCATCCCAACACAGTGTAAGGGCTTTGTTTATTTTACATTGGCTTCTAGATGCAAGTCCCTTAAATATTCTCAGACAGCATAGAATATCTATCTCACACTGATATAGAATTCTTGTTAAGGATGAGGTCTAAGGGCTACAAATAAGATCTGCTCGCATTTTCTGCTTTAAGTAGAAGTTTTTACTAAAAGAATAACTTTTTTTTTTCAGAGCAGAAAACTAAAAATAATTTCTAGAAAAATGGTCAAGCCCTTTAGGAGAAAATGTGAAGGGACAGTTACTTTTATGAATTTTTAGCAGATTGTATACAATCGATTGTTATTGATTGCTGGTGTAATTATAATTATATAGTTGTATAGTTAGTGTATAATTATACTATTTACAGTACATACAATTAGTATAGATTATTGCTGAGTAATAAATTAGAAAGTGCTTTTAGAATTTAGAGATCATATAGACAATGCCTACATATCATATGACAGGAACATGAGACATAGAGAGGCAGACAGACTTAGAGCACAGTGTGCCTCCTGATCCCTGAACCCTTCCCTCTCGCTCTCTCTCTCTTTTTCTGATTTGAACCCAGGGGAACTTTTCCACTGAGCTACAATTTATACCTTTTTCATTTTTAATTTTGAGACAGAATCTTGCTAAGTTGCTTAGGGCCTTGCTAAATTGCTGAGGCTGGCCTAGAACTTGCAATCCTTCTGACTCAGCCTCCCAAATTGATGGGATTATAGGAGTGCGGCATTATACCAGCTCTAGAATCTCTTATGCCCAAAGCATCATGCATGTATCTGGGATCTGTTTTAACATCTGAATCCTAGCATATGAACAATTGTGTCTTATTTTTTATTTAAAATTTTTTATTGATATGGGTTGGGGAGTTAGCTTAGTGGCAGAGTGCTTGCCTAGCAAGGTCCCAAGTTTGATCATCAGCCCTGAAAAAAAATTTTATTGCTGTGTTATAACTACTCATACTAGTGGGATTCATTATTCCATATTTATGCATGCACATAACATAATTTGACCAATTTCATCACCCAGTACCTTCTCTATCCCTCGCCTCCCTGCTTTAATACACTTGTTTACTCTACTGATCTCCCTTTCATGATTATTATTTGAATAAATACATGAGAATTATATATGAGCAGGATACATTGTGGTATAGTCATAAATGAACATACATAATTTTGTAGATTTTGTTCCCTGGTACTTTTAATGAATCCAATCCAAACTAATCACCTTAAGAAGACCACAGGTGAATTTTCTAAGTGCTATATGAATATTTAAGCAGTTGACGCCTACTAAAGATGACCAAGCTCCTCCATCTCTGTAAGTATAATTTTCGTTTTGAGCTGACTTCCTGTGATTTGATGGCACCAATTTGTAACACTTTATCCTTCTCTTTCCTCTTTTGTTTGGAAGAACTTAGCTAGATAAAGTGGCAAAGAGTTTTTACTTTGGGGGAGGAGGAGCTAGAACAACCATATCTGTCATTCACATCTTATTGCCCCCAGATGTCTTGGATGCTTTTCTTTGTGGCTATAAAAGATTAAAATGTTATTGATTAGATATTTTGTTTTGTTTTATCTGAAGGGGAAAGGGATAATAACTTCCAATGTAAAGTCAAGATGAACATGTTTCAGGGCTGGAGCAGTGGCTCAGAGGTTATGGTGCTTGCCTGGCATGTGTGAGTATGCAAATTCAAACCCCAGCACCACATACACAATGAAGTCTCAGAGCAAGGAAGACCACATGAAAAACCAAAGAAAAATTGTTTCTCTCTCTCTCTCTCTCTGTCTTTCTCTCTTAAAAAAAAAAACAGATGAACATGTTCCCATTTTTCTCTCAGTAGCATTTCAAAATTGTATAGAAACCTTGGATCTGAACAGTAAAGGTAACTGCACAGAAGAATAGAAGTTATGAATGAAGAAGCAGTTTAATATATGAAGGTCCTTGAGATTTAAAGAAAAATTTTGCCCAGGAGGCCATTGATATTTTTATAAATATTGAAAAAAAAATATCAGGAGGTTCAAGATGGTGTTCACCCCACCATCAGTGACTCCGGGAAGCTCCTGAGAATCACCTCACGCTGCAGGACAGCACCCGGATTCCCACGGTAGGACAAAGCACCTAGTGTGGGGGAATATTATCCCCCACTAATTTCTTTAACTCCAAAGGAATAACTCAGTCCATTAACGAATATAAAGGAGAAGCTAGTGGAGCCCAAGCAACCTGCCCCACACCCGGGGGTAGAGGGGAGCTACTCCGGAGGGAGGAAATGGAGCAAGGGAGCGAGTTTCCTAATCAAATACCCTAACCCGGCCTGATCTGACAACTCTTAATTTACATAATCTTGCATAAAGCACTGGAAATTAATTGTTCACATTACTGAACTTGCAGCTGTCCTTGGGAGCAACGGCCTCCCACTGTGACGTTTCCCTGAGGGCGGGGCAGGTTGCTCAGCAAAAAATTGGTCTCGGGCCCTCAGACCTCACAGCCAGAAAACCAGAATCTATCGCCCCGAGATTGGGCCTTTTCCCAAGGGGTCTGTGTAGGTCTGGGAGTTCCCTCCTCCACCTCCGGTCGCTGCCTGCAGAGCCTGGGAAGAAGAAAATTCGGCAAAGATCTTTAACTCAATCACGGTGGGCAATAATTCTCCACCCATGCCCTCGGGTTACAAGAGCTGATTTTAAAGTCCTTTAACACAAGTAATCGCACCAGGGTAGGAGAGCGGGGTGGGTCACCCAGCAGCCATACGGGGCCTCAGTCCCCACGATCAGAAACAGAAGTTACCGCCCCCCCCCCACTGTCATCTGCCCTGGGGGCTGTAGGGAACTGAGATTCACCTCTACAGCTCACAAACCTCTCGGTTGGCGTCCTAGTTGGTGACCTGGTTGGCGACTTTCTGCCTTTTGGCCGCCCCTCTTCTCACCCAAATAGGAGGAGCCTGTAAACAGAACTCGCTCCAGCAGGGCACATCTCTCTATAGGGGATGCTTCAGCCTCTGCTTGAAATCTGCCTCAGGAAGCTTTGAATATATGGGGTGGCACAGGCTTCCCCCTAGCATCTGAGCTCCTTGCATAGCCAAGGCTACATAGGCCTTGAACTCTCTAGTAGGGCGCTTCCTAGTGCTTGCAACTGAGAATCACATAAGCACTGGCATGATCTGGACCATCTTTGTCGGGTTTCAGACAACCCCACAGAGCAGCTCTTGGGACTTCTGAAGATCACAAGTCTCGCAGAGTGGGTCACCAGTGATCCTGAGGAAGCAAGACTCAGGTTGGTCACTCTCCTTGGATCAGTCAGAGACCCACACATCTACACTAGGATCAACTTGATTGTCTACAACTTCTAAGCCCCAGGTCCAAGAAATTTCTAGAGTGTGGACTGGCAGAAAGCAACCATCTCAGGATTACAGCCCAGGGAGAGCTGAATAACCCTTTGCAACAGAAAATTTTGAGGAGATCCTCTAAGAAAAACCAAGCCACCGGACTTAACCAAACTGCTTCTCCCCTGACAAGCTCAACTCTGAAGAATCCCCAGCTTGATGTCAGATTTGAATGCACCCCCCCCATGGTATATACTCGCTGACCTAGGGGGCAGAAAAACTCAGAACTTTACCAATTAATTTTATTTTTTTGTTTACCTCTTGTTTTTTTTTTAATTTCTTCATTCAAAAAATGGGAATCCGAATGGAATATAATATTTTTAAATTTTTAACATTACTGTGGGTTTTTTTTTTCTCCTTTCTTGCTTTATGAATAATACTGAATTTGGTGTTGGTGGATGTAAATATTTATCTGTGTGTATGTATTGGTGATTGGCTCTTACTTTCTCTACGTCTTCTTGAATCCTACTGCTATCCCTATAACATTGGGTTCCTATCAGGAAAACATTTCATGATAGCAAAATAGCTTCAGCCTCTGGTGACTGAAGATAACCACGCTCCATACTAACCTCCACTGTACTCTGGTAATCCCTAAATATAAGCATCTTTCTCTCACTCTCACACCAAGTCTTTACTCTACCTGCACCCCATTTCTATGTTTTCCTTAGTCCTAATAGAATAACCTACTCCCCCCAATCCCTTGTTCCCCTATATTCTAAGGCAGGTGTGATTTTATACCTCCCCAATTCACCTCCTTGACTTCCTAGTTATTTCTTCTCCCCAATTTCAGAGAGACCCTACTACCTGAAGAAACAGTCACAATTCAGAACGGGTACTTGCTTGCTATCATAATATACAGTGAGAGTTCTCTCAAAGAAAGGTGCTACTGTTGGTGTTAATCATCAGCTCATCTGTTTTAGTTGAAACGAACTAGTATTTGCACCTATAGCCTCTCAAATTCTCACAGAACCGTCTGGCATCTTTAGGTCTATAATGACCAAATAGCTCCCCTTCACAATGAAGCAAGGCATAAGAAGCTCCAATTACTCCACCAAGAGTAACAAGGTTGAAATAAAAGACAAGCTCTCTGACTCAGAAAATGAGGAAAAGGGGAAATAACTCTCCTCCTCAACCCCACAGCTCACCACCCAAGGATCCCATAGCCGAGGCCCTAGATGAAAACCAAAGGCAATGTATCAGCATTATTATTAGTAATGCAATCAAAGACTTGAGAGATGAAATAAGGAAAGAGATCAGAGAACAATTTCAAGAGATGAGAGAAAACTTCTACAAGGAAATAAGGGAACAATTCCATGAGATGAAAGATCAGCTTTACAAAGATATTGACATTCTGAAAAGAGATGTAACAGAGCTATCAGAATTGAAAAACACGGTTAACCAATTCAAATCTTCACTGGAAGATACCAACACCAGAGTATACTCCACTGAAAATAGAACTTCAGCACTTGAAGAATGAGTATTGGACAGTGAGGATCGGCTAAACAATGGAGAATTCAAAGAAGAAAAACAAGATAAACAGCTTATATTACATAATCAGAGCTTCCAAGTAATATTTGATGAGATGAGGCATAATAATCTGAGAATCATTGGCCTGGAGGAAAACTCCAAACAGCAAACAATAGTCTTTAAGAACCTTTTAAGCGAAATCATAAGTGAGAACTTCCCTCATTTTACTATTAATCTGGAATACCACATCCAAGATGCTTATAGAACACCAAATAGACCTAATCAATTGAGAAACTCACCAAGACATATCATATACAAAATGAATAACAGAGAAATTAAACAGAGAATTCTAAAAACTGCTAGAGAAAAGTCCCAAATCACACTTAGAGGCAAACCAATTCGGATCACTATGGATATTTCAGAGCAAACAATGAAGGCCAGAAGAGCTTGGAACAATATCTTTCAAGTGTTAAAAAATAACAACTTCTAACCAAAGATAATATACCCTGCAAAACTCAGCTTCAAATACAAAGAGGAAATTAAATACTTCAATGATAAACTCAAGCTAACAAGATACACGAACACAAATCCTAAACTACAAAATATTCTCAAAGATGTTCTCCATTCAGAAGAAAATGCCAATGATATCCTAAATCTTTAAACAAGGGCGAGTCAATAATCATATTATACACAATATGACTTCCAAGATAACTCAAAATTCTGTAATTGCCACAAAGTCAGAGACTCAGCCTCCCATATCTATTCTAACTTTGAATGTAAATGGTCTCAATGCCCCAATTAAAAGACACAGACTGACCCACTGGATCAAAAAACAAAATTCAACAATATGTTGCCTGCAAGAGACACATTTGACACTCAAAAATAGACACAAGCTGAAAGTGAAAGGATGGCAAAATGTCTACCAGGCCTGCAGCCCAAAAAAGCAAGCTGGCATGGCGATTCTAATTTCTGATAAAATCAATTTCCAACTAAAACTAGTCAGAAAGGACAAAGAGGGTCACTATATCATACTAAAAGGGAGAGTCCATCAAGAAGATATAATGTTAATTAACATTTATGCCCCCAATTACAACCCCCCCAAATATATGGAAAAAATACTTAAGGACATTAATCCCCTCATTGATCTCAACACAATAATTCTGAGGGATTTCAAAATGTCACTATCAACTCTAGACAGATCATCAAAACAAAAATTCAACAAATACATCTCCAATCTGAACAACTCTATTAATCAATCGGGCTTAACAGACATCTACAGAATATTCCATCCTAAGGAAGCTGAATTTACCTTCTTCTCAGCGGCTCATGGATCCTTCTCCAAAATAGACCACATCCTACCTAGTTCACCGGGATAATCTTAACAAATATAAAAAAGTGGATATAATCCCATGTGTTCTGTTAGATCATAATGCTAAGATCTTAGCAATCAACTAGAGAAACAACAGAAACTACTCAAATACTTGGAAATTGAAGAATTACCTCTTAAACGAAGGATGGGTAAAAGAGGAAATGAGAGTGGAGATTAAGAAATTCTTGGAATTCAACGAGAATGAGGAAACAATATACTGAAACCTCTGGGACAGTATGAAGGCTTTCTTAAGAGGTAAATTTATAGCACCGAGTGCATACATCAAAAATCTAGAAAGAGATCAGATAAATAGCCTTATGCTTCAACTCAAACGACTACAAAAGGAGGAACGGTCCAACCCCAAATCTAACAGAAGACAGGAAATTACCAAAATCAGAGCTGAAATCAACAAAATTGAGAACAAAAAAACTATACAAACTATTAACAAAACTAAGAGTTGGTTCTTTGAAAGAGTGAACAAAATCGACAGACCCCTTGCCAATCTCACCAAAAGGAAGAAAGAAATGAAGCAAATCAACAAAATCAAAGATGAAAATGGGGATATCACCACAGACTCATCCAAAATCCAGAAGATTATCAGAAACTATTTTAAAAATTTATACTCTGCCAAGTTTGATAACCTGGAGGACATGGACAGTTTCTTGGACACACACGACATCCCCTCTCTAAAAGAGGAGGACATTGAAAACCTCAACCAACCTATCACAGAAAGCGAAATTGAAGCAGCAATCAAAGCTCTCCCAAAAAAAGAAAAGCCCAGGTGCGGATGGATATACGGCAGAATTCTACCAAGCGTTCACAGAAGAACTAACACCGATCCTCTACAAGCTCTTCCAGGAAATTGATAGAGCAGGATCACTCCCAAACACTTTTTATGAAGCAAATATTACACTGATTCCAAAGCTCAACAAAGGCATGTCAAGGAAAGAAAACTACAGACCAATTTCCCTGATGAACATTGATGCAAAAATCCTTAATAAAATTTTAGCTAATCGGATACAAAAGCACATTAAAAAGATAATACATCATGATCAAGTGGGCTTCATTCCAGAAAAACAAGGCTGGTTCAACATACGCAAATCAATAAATGTAATTTACCACATAAACAGAATTAAAAACAAAAACCTTATAATCGTCTCAATTAACACAGAGAAGGCATTTGATAAAATTCAACACCACTTTATGTTCAAAACTTTGGAAAAGACAGGGATCAAGGGAAGATACTTTAACTGTGTCAGATCCATTTAGGACAGACCCATAGCCAACATTGTCCTCAATGGAGAAAAACTGAAAGCATTTCCACTGAATTCCGGTACTGGACAAGGCTGTCCACATTCCCCACTCTTGTTCAATATAGTCCTTGAAACCCTTGCCAGAGCTATCAGGCAAGACAAGGAAATCAAATGTATTCCAGTAGGAAAAGAGGAAGTTAAGTTATCTCTTTTCGCTGATGACATGATTCTATACCTAGAAGACCCAATAACTTCAGCCAGAAAACTCCTAGAGCTTAAAGGCAATTTCAGCAAAGTGGTTGACTACAAGATCAACACCAGTAAGTCACTAGCTTTCCTTTACTCCAGCAACAAATCTGCAGAAGAAGAAATCAGGAAATCTCTCCCATTCACCATCTCCTCCAAAAAAATGAAGTACTTCGGAATTAACCTTACAAAGGATATTAAGGACTGCTACAAAGAAAACCATCAAACACTAAGAAAAGAAATTACAGAAGACCTGAGTAGATGGAAAAACATTCCATGCTCATGGTTAGGCAGAATCAATATAATCAAAATGGCCATTCTACCCAAAGCCCTATACAAATTTAATGAAATCCCCATCAAGATACCAATGGCATTCTTCACAGATATAGAAAAAGCAGTTCTCAAGTTCGTATGGAATAACAGAAGACCCAGATTAGCCAAAACATTACACTGCCAGAAGGAAAAAGTAGGGGTCATCTCAATCCCTGACCTGAAATCATACTACAGGGCTGTAGTAGTAAAAACAGCATGGTATTGGTATCAAAACAGAACTGAAGACCAGTGAAATAGAATAGAAGATCCTGAGATGAACCCCCACATCTTAAACTATTTGATATTTGATAAAGGGGGCAAAAATATAGTGTGGAAGATAGCCTGTTCAACAAATAGTGTTGGACAAATCGGACAGCCATGTGTAGACAACTGAAGTTGGATCCTTACCTTTCACCCTGCACAAAAATTAAATCAAAATAGTTCAAAGAACTGGATATTAAGCCAGCAATTTTAAATTTACTAAAAAAGTAGTAGGATCAACGCTATAGGACATAGGAGTAGGCATCACCTTCTTCAACAACACTCCTATGGCTCAAGCAGTAAAGTCAAGAATAAATGAATGGGATGCAATTAAACTGAAAAGCTTTTGCACAGCTAAAGTTCTAGTCAAGAGCATCAAGAGAGAACCAAGAGAATGGGAGAAAACCTTTGCCTGCTACACCTCGGACAGAGGGCTAATGTACAGAATATATAAGGAACTAAAAAAATTAAACACCAAAATCACAAATAATCCAATCAATAAATGGACTACGGATCTTACAAGAAACTTCTCACCAGTGGAAGTCCAGAAAGCCCATAAATATATGAGAAAATGCTCTACATCATTAGTTATAAGGGAAATGCAAATCAAAACTTCAATGAGATACTACCTCACCCCTGTTAGAGTGGCAAAAATGAAAAATTCTAACAACAGATGCTGGAGGGGCTGTGGGAAAAGAGGAACACTGTTACACTGCTGGTGGGACTGCAAACTGGTTCAGCCACTATGGAAAGCAGTATGGAGAATCCTCAAAAAATTAGGGCTGGAACCACCTTATGACCCAGCTATCCCACACTTGGGATTTTCCCAAAAGAGTTAGAATCAGCATACTATAGAGATACAGCTTCATCAATGTTTATAGCAGCTCAATTTACTATAGCTAGATTATGGAACTAACCCAGAAGCCTCTCACTAGATGAGTGGATACAAAAACTTTGGTACTTATATACAATGGAATACTACTCAGCCATTAAAGAAGACGATATTGTGGTTTTTGCAGCCAAATGGATGGAGATGGAAAGAAATATGCTAAGTGAAGTATCCCAATCTCAGAGACTCAAAGGCCAAATGGTTTCTCTCATCTGTGGAAGCCGGAATACATGGGGAAGCAGTATGTTAGACGGCTAAGCTAATAATAACTTCAAATTGTATGATTCTCAACGCAACAGGGAGATGACTCCCTAGGATACTTGGAGGAGTAGGGAGGGGGTCAGGGGGTGTGTGGGAAGAACTCCTAGGAGACTGGAGAATGGGAATATGGGGGAATCATCTCAGAAGGAGATCTCTGTCCTCCACGAGATATCCATTTAACTCAGGAATTCTTTTGGGGGAAACAGCAACATGGGGTACCCAAGCTGGGCATCCATGATATAGCATTAGCCCTGGATAACTAAGTATATAGAGATTGGTTCTTGAATGTTTGATAATGTTTCCCCCTTAATTGTATCTCTATATCCATCTAATAAATTAAAAAAAAGAAAAAGAAAATATTGAATTCAGGGTGTAGAACTCTTTAAAAGTTGGCATTCTTGTGCTCAGAAAGATGATTGACAAAGCTAGGCTTAATTTCTTTACTTTAACTGAGTTATATAATAAGATAAGGTTACTTAACCACAATGGAATACCGATGGATTACAATTCACTGCTAAAAGAGTCTATTCAACAATTTACCATTTAGTGATTAAGAATTTAATTAAAATGGTGAAGAGTTGATTAAAATGATTGCTTTAAAATAAATTAACCAAAGAGTCAGTATAAAAATAGTCATAGCTCAGATCCTTGTTTCTCTGAATCTGCTCATCTCTTAGAAGAGCATTCAAGTGGCTGCAAATTCTAAAATCTCACTTTTCCACTTTCTCAAAAGTAAAAATATAGGTTTGAACCTCTCTTTCTTTTCTGAATGTTCAGGTCAATCAGACTTGCTCTATCTCCTTCACAGGGTGGTTTCTTTGAGTCAAAGATTCATGAGAGTGCTTTGTAACTTACAGTGAGAATGACAATAATTAACAAAAATGTGTGAGAGTTTGGTAAAAGAATGCTCCTGGCTACTTAGCATTATTTCACTGTTCAACCCACAAAAGTTCTTTTGTAAATAGTTCTCAACTATTTGAGGTACTGTGCTGGAGAACTGCTGGGGGTGACTTGGGGTGACAAGGTACCTGTCACCAACTCCTTGATCATATCATGCCAAGCCAGACATAGCAAAGAATCAAGCTATGGTGTATTTACTGTTTCATCAAGCAAAATGGGGACATCAAAATGACTCACCAACAATTCAACTTGTTTTTTTCAACTTACAGGGAAAAGCATGATTACCGGCTAGGGCAACAGCTCAGTCAGGTGACTCCCTGAACTCCTATGGATCCCATCTGTTTTCTTCTTTCCATGGCCTGTGCTCCGACAGTCATCCCCTGGCCACTTTCTGCTTTGGTTTCACTCTCTGGGTGGGCCATATCCTCAAGAGTGTCAGTAATGAGGCACTGAGAAGGCGTCTGCTTTATGGTATCCTGACAAGTCTGATTTCTATGTTCTCAAGCAGCCCTAGGTACCAGGAACACAGGCCGGTGGAATGATGCAATTCTGCTGAACAGGAAGCCAAGTCATTAGGAGCCCCGCAGAAGCTAGAGCTTTCTCGAGCTTGCAAAGTCTAAGTTGACTCATATCCACATCACTTTCTCCTTATCACAGTACTTCCCTGTCTGGACACGGCAAGAGCTAGGTAACCTATGGACTCGAGTCTAGTTGTTGCTAGGTTAATGATATGACTTTTTCTTAGTGTAGTTAATGCCTGCCGTAGTGTAGTTAATGACTGTCATAGCTAACACAGGCAAGAGGCCAGAATGTCTGGTTTGAACCACTTCCCAGCTGTGTAACTATGAGCAAAGTATGCATCCTCCCAGCACCTCTCTTTCCTTCATCTGCCAAACGATGATTACATGTGCTGAATAATTTCTGCTGCTATTGTTATTATTACTCTATTTCCACACATGAGCCCTACTACGAAGGCAATGCTCAGTGCAGCTTTGACCCAGGTCTCTGATGAGACACCGTCTTGTAAAGAGAATGTTGATAAATCCTTGTTCTCTATATTCTTATTTTTCTGTCTGTCTTCACAAAGTCTTTCATGGCTCCTTTCTTCCAGGTCAATCTGATCTGAATGGTTTGTCCTGAAATTAACTTAAATTTCATTTCTACCAGTGGGTTTTCATGACTTTTCCTCCAACTGCACCACAGATTCTCTCTTTATCAAAAGCTCTCACTCCATAATATTATACCTTTATGCTTCCTTTTTTTTTTTTTTTTGGGTACTGGGGATTGAACCCAGGGGTGCTTTAATACCAAGTTACATCCACAATCCTTTTTGCTTTTTATTTTGAGACAGGATCTCACAAAAGTTGCTGAGATTGGCCTCAGGTGTCCCGAATCACTAGGATTACAGGCACCTGTATTATTATGTATTTTTAAAAACTCACATCCACACATACACACACACACATACACACACACACACACACACACACACACACACAAACCTTTCAGAGAAACAAGTTTACTTGAACATTGCTAGTGAGAATAAAAACTGGTATCCCCACCCCACTCTGGAAAAGAGCTTGCCAATTTCTTAAAACACTAACCTCTTCCCTGCTAGAGGAGGGGATGACAGAAAACCAGGAGGTGAGATGAGACTGAAGCATCTCTTTTCCCCTCTTCATTTCTGCTCTGGAGGAATCTGACAGGATAGTTTTGGGGGGAATTTAGAGCCCCAGTGTGGGAAGAAGCTCAGTCTGAGCTATTTCTCTAGCTTCAGGTTGTGCCACTAAGCCGAAAAGACTGAGCAGAAAACCTGAAGTTTTGCATTTGCCTGCGTTAAACACCCAGAACCTAGTTTCATGCCATCATTCTGCTGAATGGAACTTATTTATATGGAAGACCAAGTATTTATATGGAATACCAATTACTCTGCAATAACAACTTGGGAGTTCTCACTATTCTAATTCAATTAGCCAAGGTGGCCCACTGTGTTAGGCTGCAGGCATGAAGGAGCTGTGGGCAGACCTTCCCTTTCCACAAAGTTCTTCCCCAATAACAATGCTGCCTTACCTCAAGAATGTGTTTTCTTTCAGAAGATGCAGTCCCAAGCATACACTCCAGTGCTGTGGCTTCCTTGTGACTTGAGATGGCCGCCCCACTTCCTAATGAAGGCCTCTGTCTTCCTTATCAAGTTGTTTTCCAGGCTAGGAAGTTGGATTTAGCTCACCAGCAATCAAGCAACTTGGCTCTTCATCAGATTGGTAAACAAAAGAGGCAAGAGCAACCAGTGAGGGTGATAGTTAAATAGATAATAACAGAAGAAATAGAAATAGCAAACAGTTCTGAAGATGTAGGAAGAAGAAAATAAGGTATTAGTACTATACTCAGAGAAAAGATTTGTCTACACTGGTTTCACTGGTGTTAATTATCTTAAAAGGAAAAAGAACTCTATGTGTATTCAATAACACTGCACAGCTATCAAATATGAATATGTAAATGGGGACTTAATTGATTTGGAATTCAATTTTTGTCTGGATTTATAATACTTTTTTCTTTTTCAGTACTGGGTATCAAACTCTGGGCCTCATGCACTCCTAACCACTGAACTTGAACTATATGACTAGTCCATTTTATTTTGCATTTTAGGACAGGATTTCATTAAGTTGCCCAGGCTGGTTTCAAACTTGCCAATCCTCCTGCCTCAGCCTTCTGAGTAACAGGGATTATAGGTGTATGCCACTGCACCTAGCTTGATCTGTTCTAGTGTTTATATTTGTCATGCTATTGTTGACCCATTTTCAACAAGAAACACACTGTGAATAGAATGACAAACTGTCAATAGAATGACAGTTCATTAATGTGTGATGTTTAATATTTATTGTCAAAATGAAGTTTCCTATCTAAAATAAAATATCTAAAATAAACTAAAACAAACCATTTGTGCAACTACCATACATCCTAGCAGTTGTATTCCTGGCATTTATCCCAGGGAAATGAAGGCTTATGTTTCCACAAAAATCTATTCATAAATATTCAGAGTAGCTTTTTTTTTTCAGAGTAGTTTTTTTTGTAATAATCATAAACTAGAAACAATCTATATGTCTTTCAACTGATTAATACATAAGACATCCATACAATGAAACACTACTCAGCAGTATAAATGAATGAAATGTAACAATGTGGATGTTTCTCCAAGGCCTTATACTTAGTCAGAAAAGTCATTCCTGAAATGTTACATACTGATTCCATTCTTACATTTCTTTTTTTTATTATTCAAAAATTTATTTGTTGAACAATCACACAATCTTTTAATGAAATAATATAATATATAGATAGATTCTGAAGATTAGACTTACATCCAAGAGTGCTCCCCCTTACATTTCTTGAAATGACTAGATGACAGAAATGGGGATCAATGAAGGTGTAAGGGATTTGGATATAGCTGTAAAAGGACAACTGTAGTAACAGAAATGTTCCGTACCCTGGTTATGAGAGTGTACCATGGTTTTTCAAGATGTTATCGTTGGGGGAAAAACATGGAAAGCAGAGACAGAATCATTATGGGTTTTTGTTTTCTTCTTTCTTACAACTGCATGTGAACCAACAATCTCAAAATCTCAAAAGTTTAATTTAAAAAAATCTATCTGTGGTCTGTATTTCTCCTTATTTTTCCTTTGGATTGATTTGTGTATTAACCCAATATGGATTAAAATACCATCTTAGCATAAAAGATATCCTTATATATTTATTATTATTAATATATTCTACATTCAGCTATATAAAATATTCTGATTTTTAACAAGATTTTATTTTTCATTATAGTTTTATCTATTAAAGGGGTTAGTTGTTACACTCCCATAATACTTCTCATTTTTAAAAGAGTTCATTGAAGCTGGATGTCTTTAGTACATTTACAATAAAATATATAAAAATAAAATATATAATAATAAAATATATAAAAATGCAAACAGAGATACCCTTTGATGATTTTGATCTACCTGTTGGGTTTCACGGTCCCAAGCATTCTTTCCTCTACCCTTTCTCGTATTTTAAAGCTTTTCTTGTCAATTATCTTAACACTCGCAGATTCATAGTGAGAAAGGAGTAAAGCTGGTTTTCTACAAAGCATCTTATTAACACGGGGATCCGAGGCATTTACCAAGAGCAGCGTATTGAAAATGAGAATTCAAAAAAGCTCTCACCATAAAAACCTGGAACCTTTGCATTGACATTGAATTCTCAAGATTCAGCTGCGCTGGTGAGGGAAATGGCCTGGAGATCCAGAGCAAAGTCCACAGGCCCCGCTGGCAGCAGAGGCGGTTGCTGCGGCCTCCGTGTTTTAATAGCACCCCCTGAGGCAGCTTCAGGAACTGCAGGCGCCCAGCGGCATTCTCCGCTGCCTGGCAGGAGAGTGGGCAGAGAGAGGGAAAGCAAGGGGTGTGTCAGGACCATTTAACCAGGGAGAGCCAGGACTGGCCCTGCTCTGCCCAATACACTGCTTCAGGGGAACGTGGTCACACTCTGTCCTGATGCTGGTGAGCGAAGGGGAGCTAAGGCCACTGGTGCTCCTGCACTGCACCATCCTCTGCAGATCCAAGGATGAAGAAGGTTGAGGGAACAGGGAAGGACACGAGGCTTTCACACATCCAACCTTGACAGTCAGTGCCAGGCAGGCTTCAAAAGCAGTCCTCTTCAGCCTTGGTATGCACTGATGTTGATTTTGGTGATGTGAAATGGTTTCGATTATTCATCCCTTCGGGGTCTGTTTTGCATTTCTTCTCCCTGTGACTTCAAAGCATTAGCCTCTACCCATACCCACCAGCTAAATTCGAGAGGCCATCCTCGATTCTTCTCTCCTTTCACCTCCATAGCAACAATCTTGTCAGTTCCACTTCTGAAGATATCCTTTTCTTTCCACCCCTCCACCTCTCTGGTCCAAATCATTACTGTCTCTTGCAAAGCGCCAAGTTCTCACTGCATCTCCATTTCTGCTCACCAGCAACCCTGTTTGCTGTGCTGTGCATATGCAAACTCAATGACCTTGCCAAAACGTAAAGTAGACTCTGATCCACCCCCATTCAAAGGCTGGCTACTCCCCACTTCCCCAGCTCCATGGACTGGACTCTGCAAAGTGTACAGCACTTTCCTCTTCTACTGCACCAAGCCCTCTGCACATGCTATGGACTGCTGTCTCTTCAAAATGAATGAATGGTGGTCTCATTCTCATTATTCAACTCTCAGCACAGTCTCACCTCAATGGAAAAGCCCTGAACAAATGAGACCTTACACCTAATCAACACCAGCCAGTGTGTCTATCATACTATGCTTTTGCCTTCAGAGCATTTTAATGAGATAATTAGAAATGGTGGTATTTATTTGCTATTTGTCCCTTCCACTAGTTAAAATTACACACAAAGACAGAGATTATGTTTATTGTAATCACAGTTAAATTCTTAGCACCCACCCACTGTAGTATCACTCCAGAAGAGAGGATCACAAGATGTTTTTGAATAAATAGGTAAAATCATTTATTCTATTTTAGAACAGGTTGATGTTGCTATGACACCATGAAAATGGATCAGGAGGTATGATAGTGGACATTGTTTCACTTCAAATAACAGCATGGATTTTACTTATAATTGGAGGGAGTGCATCCCTAACATACGACATACATTCCTAGATGGGAGTGGGGTGCTGACCTGATCTAGGAATGGAATACATCTACTACCAAGGGTATGAAAAAATGGATGAGCTGGGCATGGTGGTGCACACCTGTAGTTCCAACTACCTGGAGGCTATGGCAGCAGAATCTCAAGCTTGAGGCCAGCCTGGGCAACAGAGAGCAAGCAAGACTGTCTCAAAACAAGATTTAAAAAATTGTGGAGAACATGGCATGTTGATAGGGCACTTGCTTAGCACATATGAGGCCCTGGGGCTCATTCCTTAGTACTGAAAAAAATAAAAATAAAAAGGGAAGAAAAAGGAAGAAAGAAAAGTAGAAAGTAGAACTGAATCTCTGATATGGTGAGGGAAATAAAGGGGAAATGAGTAATGCTACACCAAGGTATGTTTATACATACAGCTCCTAATTGAAAATATGCCAAGAAAGTGGAAGTCACAAGTATTATTATTCTTGCACTTTCACATATATGAAGTTTTGAGAAAAACTGAGGGCCAGAGATGGTATAGAATTTTTGCATGGCAGGCAAGAATTTTTCCTTTTGAACAAGGACAAAAATCTTAGAACACGGAGAAAAGCATATGTTTGAAAAACTGATTTCACAGTAATTATTCTATATCTTTTCTGTCATCTTTATATATTCAGCATATATTAAATCAAATCATTTCTTTCCCTGTTAATAAAAAAAGTACATTCACAGATTCTGTGCACTCAGAATAAAAAATAAACAGAGGGAACAAGAAGGCTAAATAGAATCCATAACAGCCAACTCGAGACAAGGTTGGTCACTCAAAAGCACAATCTTTTGCTGATTTCCAACTGGTTTTCTCATAATTACTACTTCAAATATGGCCAGCTCAGCAGGCCAGGCTTTCACGGCAATTTTAAGTGCAGTCCAACACAGGATCACCCAAAGACATGTTGATACTTCCAGGGTGCTGGCGTGGAGGCTCCTTGGAGTTCTGTGTATGAAACTGAGAAAACTCTCCCAATGGTGACATTCAGGGCCACCACCTGCATCCATTTCACCTCTGCATCAATCCAGGACTCAGAAAGCTAGATTTCATTAGGCAAGAGAGCAGTTTGTTCCTCCTCTGTTGCAAGGATGTTCTGACACTTAGATCTACATTGGGGGGAGGAGGGGAAAATATCAGTATTTCTCACTTAAAAAAATAAAAATCCAGCATCCCCCCCTCTACCCAACAATCCCTTCAAACAACTTACATATGTCTAGCAAGTAATGAACCTCAGGGTTCTCAGAAATCTGCTAACTGCAAGGATGGATATAAAATGGTCTTTCTTCTGGGGCTGGAGCGGTGGCTCAGCGGTTTCAGCGCTTGCCTGGCAAGCTCAAGGACCCGGGTTCAAACCCCAGCACCACGTACACAGCTAAGTGTTGGAGCAACGAAGGCCATGTGAAAAACTAAATAAAGTTGTTTCTCTCTTGCTCTGTCTCTCTCACTGTCCCTCTTTAAAAAAAAAAAAAAAATGTTCTTTCTTGTCCACTCCCATAAACTGACTTTCAAAGGCAGAAAAAAGCCCCAAAGTTGACCATACCTTTTTCTCCATGAGTACTCCAAGATGTAAAACAAGCCCATTACTAATCCCTTTAATACAACAAAAAATACTGGTTAACATAAATCCTCCAAGTCAACTTTCTCCAAAATATAAGAAAAATGAGTAGGTGAGAAGATGGGTTACTCACACTTATCAGAGTCCACAGGCCTTGTATAGCTGCTGCCCACTCAAAACCAATTTTCTCATATAGAAATCCACCCAGCATTGGTCCTACAAAAGCACTAAAAAAGGAAAGAAGAATGAGTATTAAACAGTGCAAAAAATAATTGCTTAATAACAACTGCTTGATTCCTCAGTCCCAGGTCTTCCTTAAATTAGGATTATAAATACTAAAGAAAAAAAGTCTATTTTGGTGCATAACATTGGATATAAGAAAATAATTCTAGGGGCTGGAGTGGTGGCTCAGTGGTTACGGCCCTTACACAGCATGTGCGAGTACACGGGTTCAAAACCCAGCACCATATACACAACAGAGTGTCAGAGCAACGAAAGCCATTTGAAAAACTCAATAAAAATTGATTCTCTCTCTCTCTCTCTCACTCTCGCTGTCCTTCTCTCTTAAAAAAAAAAAAAGAAAGAAAATAATTATAAAAAAATAATAAAAATTTCAAAAAAAAAGAAGGAAAAGAATTCTAAAATAATTCTAGGGAAAGAGGTACAGCTCAGTGGTAGAATGCTTTCCTAATATGTGTGAGGTACTGGTTGGATTCCTGGCACCATGCAAAAAACCCTACCTAATTAATGATGACATTCAAACTTCTTTAAAAAGATGACACTTTTGAAATAATCTTTATATTATTCAATTCTCAGTATTTGCATCCAATATAACTCAATCCAATGCTTATTTTTGACCATATATAATGTTGCTACTGTTATGGTTTGGATACTAGGTATCCCCCATAAGCTGTGTAGGAGACAATGCAAGAAAGCCTGGAGGTGAAATGATTGGGTTTTTAGAGCCTTAAACCCATCAATGAATTAATCCCCTGATAGGGATTAACTGAGTGGTGCCTGTGGGCTGGTAGGGTGTGATTGGAGGAGTGGGTCCTTGGGGGAATGCCTCTAGAGTTAGTGTTTTGTCCTTGATGAGCAGAGCTCTCCCCTTCCTGATTGCATTGCACTGAATGGCTTTCCTCCACCACACTCATCCACCATGATGTTCTGCTACACCTCAAGCCCCAAGGAATGGAGTCTTCTATCAATGGACTGAGATCTCTGAAACTGTGAGCCCCCAATTAAACTTTCCATCCTCTAAAATTCTTTTTGTCAGGTCTTTTAATCAAAGCAGTAAGAGTTGACTAAAACAGCTACCATGTCATTACCTTTCTGATATAGTAGAAAGTAAAAAAATGAATAAACAAATCAATGAATAAGAAATAAGTGTCGAAAATCTGAAGCATGGTTTTGTTTCAGGAACTTACAAATATCACTTAAATAAGACAGTGTGTGAGACTATTTTTTGAATTTTCAAATCTGCTGGTATAATCAGATTTTTGGAGCCAGAAGCTGTGGATTAGACCTCTGGCTCTACCTTAGAGGAACTATTTGCCTTTGAGAAGCTCATCTGACTTCTTGGTGTCACAATTTCTTCATCTATGAACTGGAGATGGTATTTCCCATCTTGCAGGTATGGATGAAATTCAATGACTACTCACCCAACTGACCACATGGCACCAATGAGACCTGATACAAGTCCCAGCGTACTTAATCCCTCTTTAAATCCATTTTCACTGCAAAGAGAGACATGAGCGCATCCATTATTAAAAGGAAAACCTGCATAAAAGTTATATGACAGAGGTATTAAGACAAGCCAGGGACAATCTGAACCAGAGCAGCAGAAAGAATATTCCACTTGTAAGATAATGCAGCTCACCGGTAACGCATGTGCTGAGCATGCACGAGGCCCGGGGTTCAAGCCCTAGCACTAAAAAAATCTAATTTGAAGGAATTTTTATGAAATGATTTTGTCTAAAAATAATTTATCACATGTACAATTTTAATAATCATGATCCTTTTGTATCAAATGCATACAAAATATATAACTAAAAAATTCATAAAATGAGATGAAGTATAAAGAGAATAATGGGCAGCTTTAGGAAAACACAGGCAGCTCCCTATTCCAACGATTGTTGAATGGACCCAGCAGAGCCACAGTACTAGTATTCTTTCACCAACGTGCCTATTAAACAAAGGAACAATGGCCCCGTGACAGAAGCTAGGTCACCCTATGCTCTTGTGTGGATCCCCTCCATGAATGAGGGATAAAGCAGACACCTTTCCATGGTGCAATGGCTTTTCCAAATTCCATATAAACTGAGGCATAAACCAAGCCAGGCATCTATCTCCAGCCTACTTTACCTATGTGCGTTAATATTACTATATATTATAAATGCATGATTATATTACTATTTAAATGATTTGTATTCTATGACATGAAGATTTACTACTGGGGGAAAATATCCAATATCCTCCAAAATTGGAAAATTCCAGAAAGCCTGTGGTGCTCGCTGCTAATTCATAGTACAGCCCTCCAAGCAACAAGAATAACTTACTAAGCACAACTGAGAATCTCCGGGAAAGTCGGAATTATACTCATTCCAGCAGAGAAGCCATTTATAACTAACATCAACACCAGCAGCCAGAGCTGACTATAAAAGAGTTTGCGAGAAAACAAAAACAAAAACAAAAACATTAGCATTTTAAGAGACACAAGACTTAATGCTAAGACGGCAGGATCTCAGAGAGGATCATTTCACCGATGATGTGATGGGTCTCATTCTCATTCCCCTCCGATCCTTTTTCATTCTTTTGGGTCACCCTTTAGTCCCTTATACTTGTGGGGGGAAAACTATTCCTCCATCTAATATCTCAGTCTCTTTGGTCACACATAACACAGATCTGGGGCCAACCTGCATTCCTAACATACAAATGCTTTTCAAAAGGATTTATATCAATACTAAACACTGTTCAATCATTTGGCTTTGAAATTTAATTAACCAAACAATGGCAAAGAAGGGAGAGGGTAAAGGAAGAGACAGGAAATTAACATTTGTTTCATATCAGGCACTATGCCAGTTAATTAATAAACATTATCTCATTTAATCCTTGCATTGTTAATATGATCATTGACTCCTTTTGGTAGATAAGAAAATTGATTTTCAGAAGTTTTTAGAAGTGAAGTGTTTGCCCCAGTTCACACTATTAGTAAAGGGACAAAGCCAACATTCAAACCCAAGTCTGAACCACTCTGAAATCCCTCTTTCCATGAAGTCATGTTTTAACCTGGAAGTGTCTATAAAGGACCAAGAAGCTCACGGTTTTCAGAAGTAAATTATATAAATAAGCTTTAATTGGCATTAAATACATGCTAAGGATGACACACACACACACAAAAGGATTTTGTCACTGCCTTAAGAAATGAGAAGAATAGAATTATTCTTCTAATAAGAATTATTAATAAGAATTATTAATCAAAGGTGGACAGCAACAAATTCTGTTTTCAAAGTGAGTACAAACAAGTGTGTGATTGAAATACAAAGGGAAAAAAAGCATTTTGGTAAGATTTTAGGTATTTCTGTTTGCATGAACCAATGCTTGATTCTGGTAAAGAAAATACTGTCAATCTAATAAACAATTCAATATAGGCCTAAAGCAAAGTAATTATTTAAGTATGAAGGCTTCAAATACTAAATTATATCAGCATTATATTAAAAAAATTTTAAATAGTTCATACTATTATTGTTATAGAAGAAAAAATTACCTTTTAATGTGCAAAACTGGGACGGATCCTAAGAGCACATAGCAACCTGCTGTGATTAAATTTCCAAAAACCAGAAACCATTTCCTTAGATGCTGGCAAAGAGAAAGAATCCAAAGAAACTCTTAAAGATTCTCCTTAATCAAACATTATCAGAAAATCATCAAAGCACACAAGTCATGATATTAAAAAATCCAAATTCATTGAGGAAAATGTAACTTTGAAGAGAAAATGAGTAGATGACAAAATCAAAAGCAAGGACAACGCACCACAAGACAGGGAACTGAGCAAAGGACAAGAATTCCTTAGGAGGGGACTACCTGGAAAACTTTTGCACATCATGGACTATTTCTAACACATAACAATTTCAAAAGCAGACACTATAAGAAACTCACCAGGTAACTACAATACCTAAAACAATCTTCTGGTTTTTTTTTTTTGTTTTTTGTGTTTTTTTTTTTTGTAAGAGAGAGGGACAGTGAGAAAAAGAGAATCAATTTTATTTAGTTCTTTATGTGGCTTTCATTGCTCCAACACTTCGCTGTGTTTGGGGTTTGAACCCACATCCTTGTGCATGCCAGGCAAGCACTATAACTGCTGAGACACTGCTCCAGCTCAAACAATCTTCTTTTTAAAAGTACCTGCTTCAGAGTGAATGAATGTATATGCCCCTCCCCAAATTCATATGCTACACCCTAAGGCCCAATGTGATGGTATGTTGAGGGGAGGCTTTGAGAGGTGACTTGGTCATGAAGATGGAGCCCTCCTGAAGGGGATTAGTATCTTTACCAAGGAGGCCCCATTGAGTTCCTTTGCCTCTTCTTCCATGTGAAGTTAAAAGAAAAAGAAGCCATTTATGTATTAGGAAATGGGCCCTCAAGAGATACCAATCTACCAGCACCTGGATCTTGGACCTCCCAGCCACCAGAACCATGAAAAATAAACTTCCATTTTCTGTTACCTCCTCCAGTTTATGATATTTTGTTATGGCAGCTGAGCAGCCTACGATGGTATCTAATAAAATTACTCCTTATAAACTATTTGAATTAGACTATAGGTAACGGGTATAATATCAGCACAGTTATGAAAGACTCTTAAAACCAAGCTCCAGGGACTGTTTAAGACACTAGCTTCTTGTCACTTGAGTTACTAAGTAATCACCACATAATCCAGGTCTTGATAAACAGATATGCATACTAACGAAGAGGGAGAGCAGGACATGGTGGCACACACCTGTAATCCCAGTGACTCAGGGATGAGGCAGGAGGATCGTAAGCTCAAGGAAAGCCTCAGCAACTCAGTGAGACCCTGTCTCAAAATAAAAAGGGCGTGGTGTGTATTGCACCAGTGGAACACCTGCCTAGTATGTGTAAGGCCCTGGGTTCAATCCCAGTATCAATAACAAAAAAGAAAGAAAAAGAAAATATGTAGAAAAGGGGAAAATGCAAAAACTAAGCACTAAAGTCTTAGAAGAATTCATAGATATGTGAGATTTTACTAACAGTCCTAGTTTTGTATACTAGTTATCAATATTAAATGGGTTAGGTTAAAAGAAAACCAATGAGTTTTTCTATTAAGGTGGCTATGGAACAATCAATGCACATGTATGTAGTGAATCCTTTTGCTCCCACAGAGACCCTAAATTATCTCCCCCTAAAAGAAAATCTCTCAATTGATCAATCCCATCAGAATCTCTAGGACTCTGATCAATTTTATTTTTTTTTTGCATCAAAAAATTTTTTACTTTAGAAAGTATATATAATTCAATTATTTTTCACCAGTTTTAAGATTAAGCAATTAAAAGTGAATCACCTGCTCAGGGTGAAAGGACACTGGAATTTCTCTCTCAGTCCAACTGAAAGTATCAATTTTAACGAATAGACCTTTAAAGTTTTAGAGGAACAGTTGGAATGCTGCTAATTTAAACATGCACAGGCAACCTGAACATAAATAAAGTATACATACTGGTCTTTTATCACTTAGTAGGCCAAAGAGTGGTGAAGAAATGGCGTAGGACAGAGCCAAACCCAGGAAGACCAGGCCCACATATCCGGCTGGTAAATTGAACTGAAAAAGAAACCCTGCATTAAAGTTATACCGTTAAGTCATTTTCACCAACAAGCATCCACTTCTCCCTCCCACCATGTCTGCAATTCTTATTATTACCCAAAGTTTAATAATAATATTCAGCATTCTTCCTAATGTTTATCTTACTTTCGTAAATGTGTTTGTTAACTTTTTCTCCAGGGCAGGAAAATACCTAACCAGAGGTCAGAAGACTTAGATGTTTCACTGTGTAACATTTGACATTAATCATCTAAGTTAGATGAAATGCAACAATGAATTCCACCATGATGTATAATCATAATGTACCAATAAAAATACAGAAAAAATAAACATAATTTAGTTTATATGGATTATAGCATTTTAAGTATAATTCAGTGTTTAGCAAGTTTCATGTACATAAAAATTACCTACAGAGCTTATTCAAAGAGGTTCTTGGATTTCAGCCCTAGGATTTGTGATTTAGAAATTCTGGAATGGGGCCTTGGGAATCTGCATTTCTACCATTTTTAACAAGCTCATAATCTGGATTGCACTTTGTCCACAAGTATAAAAACACTTATTCTAATATCTACTTTATCTCTTGCAAAAGAATATTAATATCTAATTTAAAAGTACATAACATAACTCATTTTCAAAGGATTTTCAAATAGAAAGCTCTTTTAAAACCCTGATACTATTACAAACCTGAAATAGATATCTTTTTTTTTTTTAGAGACAGTGAGAGAGAGAGAGAAACCATTTTTTATTTAGTTTTTCATGTGACTTTTGCTGCTTCAAGATTTTGCTGTGTACTCGGTGCTGGGGTTTGAACTTGAGTACTCCCGCATGCCGGGCAAGCACCATAACCACTGAGCCACTTTTCCAGCCCCTGATATAGATATTTTGGGGGGAGGTGTCTTAAGTTGTTTTTGTTTTCCTTAACTAATTTTCTTCATTAAGCCCATGGACTTCATGAGTTAATATATAATCAATATATTTATGAGTTTGTATGACAAATATTAGCCCATGATAAGAAATTAATCCTTTAAAGACAGTAGCAAGATACAAGAACCCAGATTGTTTACTTCGTATTTTACAACTAGAGGGATAAATAGTAGAGTCATCCTAATCTAAGAGGCTGGACAACCAAAGATTGTATAGCAAACTGCCAATTAAAAGAATAGATAAGAAATCAGAAAGAAAACAATTAAAAAATGTTGATTGAAAAATGGGAAAATAAATGTCTACAGATTTCTTACATTGGAGATGCCTAGTAGGATAGGATAGCTGCACTCCTAGCAGAAAAACTATCAACAGGCCTTCCACCATCCCTGAGGGCATGACAGATCTGAGGCCAATCCACCAGGAACCAGCAGGGCCTCCCTTACCTACCAGGCCACAAATGGATCAACTAGTTATATTTGGGGGATCCTCCTTTCCTCTTCTTACCTTTTGAATACACTATGTTTTCTTTTCTTTCTTTCTTTTCTTAATTTTTAAAGACAGAGAAGGACAGTGTGAGAGAGAGAGAAAGAATCAATTGTATTTAGTTTTTCGCATGGCTTTCCTTGCTCTGACACTTCGACACTTCATTGTTTGTGGTGCTTGGGTTGGAACTCACATCCTCACACAAGCCAGGCAAGTGCTGTAACCACTCACTGAGCCACCACTCCATCCCACACTCTATTTTCTTAAGCAAAACAATCTTTTAAACACAGATTTCTTCTAAGATAGACACAAACAACTTGGGTCCCTCATTGATTGGTTACAGGTGTGTGTGTGTGTGTGTGTGTGCACGCGCACACGCTCCCGCATAGAGAGAACTTATTAAGAACACAGAAAAATGTCTCCAACGGGCATGAAGATGTGAATGGATTATGAAACCATCAACACAACATTTTCATTATGTGTAACTTAATGAATGCTTACCAGTTAAGGGTCATTTCATATTATTCTCTAAATCTTGGGACAGCACAAGGTCCCCCAAATTAATCTGTGAACTACTTAAAACTGTCTTTAGTAACTTCAAGGGGTAGCATGTACAATTATTGGAAAACTAATTTTAATCCTTATATAATAGGTCAATGATCAGAAAGCATGTGAAATGTCCTAATCAAACTTACGTTCCTGGCAATTTTGTTATTTGATTCTAGTGAGTCAAACACAGACAGTGTGGGCTGAAGTTAGTACATTTTTACCTCTACAGATACATATTAATTCTCTGGTACAATTAACAACTAGACTTGGAAGTGAACTTAGCTGCATCACTAATCTTTTTTCAAAAATATCTAAAAGCAGGGGCTGGGGATGTAGCTCAGTGGCAGAGTATCTGTTTAGCAAGCACAAGGCCCTGGGTTTGGTCCCTAACACACACACACACAGAGAAAAAAAAAAAAAAAGAAAGAAAAAGTATCTAAGAAATATCTAAGAAAAAATTTGCAGGTCTGGAGTGGCAGCTTCACCACTTAGAACATTTGCCTGACATGCACGAGAATCTAGGCTCAGACCACAGCACCACAGTCACAACTAAGTGTTGAAAAAACAAAAACAAGATAAAATAATGAATAAAATTGTTTCTCTCATCCTCACTCTCTCTTAAAAAGAGAGAGAGTGAGAGAGAGTGAGAGAGAGAGAGAGAGAAAGAGAGAATTTCCAGGTCAACAGACTTCTAGAACTCAAGAGCTACTTTGCAGCATTGGAGACTCTTGGTTCCTTTCTCCCATTCCAGATTGATATTATTCATAGTCATCTGATTATGTTGATAATATCAAATAAATTAAAAAGCAAGGGAATCCAGGGACGACTATTGGCAGAGGACAATTCACAGCAAATGAGTGCCCCTAATGCCTCCCTGGAACTCAAACAAATACAGGAAATGTGTCCTTGTTAAGCAATGTGGACAATGCCCAAGGCAGACCTACAGGGATGAGCAAGGCCTTAGAAAGGAGACCAATGTTTGGGGCACTAGTGAAAGGGTACTTTCTTTCATACTGAATCAGATTCCTGGCTCACATCACAGATGGAAGGCACAGGACTCCTTGGTGTGTAGCTCCCAGTCCACTTCCTCCACACAGCCACTGAGGTCTTTCCCTAGGAAGGGACCAGGAGCCAGCAATCATATCCACCCATCACAAAGCAGACCTCTCTGATATCAGGCCACTTACCTTCTCCAAAACGAACAGAGACAGAGTGGGATCAAGGAAGCCAAAGCAGGAACTGAGTGAGATGATGACAAAGGCTATCAGGCCAACCTTGGGTAAAGTGACAAGTTTCCAGAATGAGTGTTCATCTGGATCAGACTCTGGAGTAAAAATGAAAAAAGAAATAAATCATAGACTCATCTCTTTATCTTTTAACTTATTTTAAAAAATAAGACTGATAAGACCATCTTTATATGGCAATCAAAACAACTGATATATGTACCTCTAAGTTCATCTAAAATTACATATCATCTACCTTGTACATGAGTTACTCAAATCTAGAGACTACATTCAGTGTTATAAAAACAAAGTTTCCAAAGCCCTCAAAGAATCAAGTGGAATCAGAGTGTGAGTTGAGTAAAGGGTCTCAGGTTTTAGATTATAACCTAGGAGTGAGGCTTCCCCTTGATGGGATAAAGAATGTGCAAAGTTTGATTTGGTGCCAGGAAAAACACCACCAGTGCCTTATCGAGGAAGAATGTGGGTATGCTTAAGGAGAAACCTGCATTAATTAAAAAAAGAAAAAGATGTAACTTCTTTTTTCTGTTGGCAAAGGTTGAAAGGGGTGCTACTGAACCTTTTGTGAATTACTTTTAGCATTCAAGGTATGAATTCAAATGAGCTCCCATCTCATTTCCTGCCATTTTTCTGACTGATTGTAACCTCAACTTCTTCACTGTTTCAAGCACCAGGCATGGTTATCTTCAAGCCTCCACTAATACTGCATTTTTTTCCTTGTTAATTTTTCAAATTCTATTCATGGTATAAGGCCTGGCACTAGCCCTAATTTATCAATTTTACCTTTCTCTGGTTTCCTAACTATACTACACAATTGTTCACTTTAATCCTATTTCCTTTCTGTTGTTTACCATTGCTTGAAGACTTTCTTATCTTCCAATTAACTCACCGAGCAAAATCTTTGTTGAGCCAGGCACCATGCAAAATACTGGACACACAACACAGATCCAGAGCCTGTCCTTGTAGTGAAGTTACAAGGCTTGAAGACCACTAGGATGGGACCTAGTGGGGGCACATGGAGAGAGCTGTCTTAAAATACCTACCTAGGAGGGCTACACAGGAAAGGGTTTTAAAGTAGTGATCTTAAGCTGAAGCCTAAAGAATGAGCTTGAGATGAACCAGAAAAGAAGGGAGAAAGAATAATCCGGGCATGCTATCCAAAGACTTAACCTGAGGGAAAACTATTTTGTGTGTACGAGAACAAAGGAAGAAAAGTATACTTGGAAGATCAAAATTAGGCAGAGGACACCAAGATGGTGGGGAAAGATCCCACAAAAGAAGGACGACGCAGTGATAGATTATGCAGCACCTCGAGAACCAGCCATGAAACCTGAGAAATACTAGGAATTTCAAGCAAGAAATGAGAATGACATGCATTCAGATAGAGAACCCTCTGGGGCCCTTTGCAGGGGGCTAATTAGGAGGTGGCCACAGTGATCCTGTTCGGATGATGCTAGATCTAAACATGGAGGCTCTTTGGGGGCTAGGATCAGCCCTAATACATCCTCATTTCCCCCGTGGCACTCAACACAGCTCCTTATTCTACATATATTTGTTGAACAATGAAAAAGTGTGGAGAGCAAACTACAAAAAAGACATGATGTAGTTCAACTAAAGTGCTACACTGAAGACCCTTTCAGGATACAGCAGATAAAGTTCAACCTTCATGCTAGTTTCTTAATTTACCAACCAAGTATTTAACAGGAAATAAATCTCAGCACAGCCACCACGGTCCATTTCAGAAACGGCATGCAGTTCAACTTAGAAGATAAGCACCACCATGTGGCTCTGTGAGGTATTGCCAGCTGGGATACCACTGGGTGTGAACACTGAATTGTATATTAAGGATGTTAATTATTCACCTTTAAAATACGCATTACTACAGATTCCAACTTTAATTGGCTACATTTACTGTGCATACAAAAATTAGTACGCATTACGGTATAAGAACCATTACAGGATAAATGGTACCCTTAAAAAACACCTCTGTTGGGGCTGGAGCAGTGGCTCAGCAGGAGAGCACTTGCTTGGTATGCACCAGGACCTGGGTTTGAACCCAGGGCACATACACAGCTGAGTGTAAAAACCATATGAAAAATAAATAAAACTGATTCTCTCTTTGAAAAAAAAACTATGAAAAGGAACACATAATTAATCTGTTGAAGTGGACCAACTAAAAAAACCCTCAAGGGACACGCAGTAGAATTACCTGGAGAGTGTTTCAAAGCTTCAGTACTTCCTTTGTTTCCTCCAAATTCTGATATATTTTTCTTGGAGAGATGTCACTCCCTGGTTGGCAATGCCTGTCCTGAAGCTTCAGGTAGATATGGGGAGGTGGAGGAGCCCATTGGTGGGGAGGGGACAGGAAAAAATCTAAGCACTGAGGTACTACTAACTCAACTTCTCTCCAGTGATCAAAAGATAAAGAACATTTAGAAAAATACCACAGAAGACTTAATGCAAATTAAGTCTTACAGGATAAGTAAATTGTTAGGAAGTATGGGAGACAGAGATTGCAGATCATGTGACTTCTGTAAACAAAAGCTCCTAATAGCTTTCAGGAATTTAATTCACTTCATGAATTTAATTTTTTAAACTAAGGAGTAAAATTGTATATATATTTTGTTGCACATGTTTTGATACATGTAAACATTGTGTAATGGCTAAATCAAGATATTTAACATATATGTTAAATACTTATTTTTTTGTGGTGAGAACATTAAAAATATACTCTCTTAGCAATTTTCAAGTACAGTAGTTCTGCCTTATCTGCAGTTTTGTTTTCAGAGATTTCAGTTCCCCATGGTCAACTGTAGTCTAAAAATACCAAATGAAAAATTCCAGAAATACTTCATAAGATTTAAATAACTTTTATTATGGTACAGTTATAATTGTTTTATTTTATTATTGGTAATTATTAAAACCTTCCTGTGCCTAATTTATAAACTTTAACACAGGTATGTATGTGTAAGAAAGAACAGAGTGTATATGGAGGTTGGTACTAAGCATGGTTTTAGACATCCAGTGTTGGACTTGGAACATATGTCCCATGGAGAAGGGGGAAATCACTGTATACAAAATATTGTTTTTAACTATAGTCACCATGTTTTGCACTACTGGTCTCTTGAACTTACTAGATTCAAGGATTTTAATAAGATTTGACATGGACAGCCATGAAAAGCAGCTCCCCTCAAGATTAAAGGAGTAAACTCAGGGGTAGAGAAGTCAAATCCCTCCACTCCTAGAAAAGAATAAATGCACTCTAGGGACCTTAACTGATGGCCTGTTAGCTATTAAAAGTATGCTATGCAATTAAATATAAATTAATAGATGAGCAAAAGGAAGTATAGTAGAGTAGAGCAAGGAGAATGGGAGAGGGGAGGGACGATGGGAGGGAAAAAGAGGGATCATGGACAGAAATTAATTTCCATGCATGTATGAGTTTGTTGGGATGAATCCAACTACCATGGCTATTTTTATTACACACAGGGCTGCCTAGCAAAAGAGCAGGGATTATACACTTACCAGGTTACTAGTGGAACAGAGCTAAGAGTTAGCTAGAGAGCTGCAGAGTACAGGGTCAGAGAACAGAGTCAGAGAGGCAGCACCACAATGAGCTACACAGTGGTGCTTGTCTTTCAAAGTGTAATGACTCCCTGGGTTCTGCAGTTGAACACCCTGGGCTGTGTTCAGGTTTGCCTTTTCGATATTTAGGTAACAATTAAGAAACCAAGGGGTTGCGGATTTAGCTCAGTGGCAGAGCGCTTGCCTAGCATGCACAAGGTCCTGAGTTCGATCCTCAGCCCTGGAAAAAAAAAAAAGAAACCAAGGAGCAGGAGCAGTGGCTCAGCAGTTGCAGTGCTTGCTGGGCATGCGCAAGTACACGAGTTCAAACCCCAGCAAATTCCAGCACCACATACACAGCAAAGTGTCCAAGGAACGAAAGTCATGTGAACTAAATAAAAAAAAAATTGCTTCTCTCTTTTTTTCTGTCACACTCCCCTCTTTCTTTAAAAAAAAAAAAAAGAACTCAAATAAATAACCACAGCTGATAATTTTTATCTGGACATAAGAAACTGCAGATGAACTGTAAGTACGTGATGCGCACACCACGTTTCATACCTCCCTGGGCAAGCTAACTCCTGTAATCAGCATGTCCCTCTTTGACACTAGGCAGCAACACAATGCACTTATCTCATGGCGGGAGCATGAAGCTTTGAAACCAGGAGGAATCCCATTACATGCCTGATGTGGACCTATATCCTGGCCCCTGGGCTGTGCCACATAGACAGGTGCAAGACCCACTAGGAGGAAAGAAACAGCCTTGCCCCCCTATCTTATAGCCTCCTAGGAATAATAAAACCAGGAGTGACCCACAGTAACTTTTTGATATGAATATTTAGTTTCATTCAAAGAGATTCCTGGTGGGTAGCACATATGGTGATGGGTTATGAGCAGAAATTAAAATTTGCTTGTACTAAAGGTTGGAAAGAATTGGTTATTTGCAGAAATTCTTACAAACTAATTGCCTTCAACATTTATGTAAAGAGAATCAGTTATTTTAGGAGGCCCTAAAGAGTTATTAGTCATTATACAAAATGAAAATGAATATCTGATAAGTTGGTTTCTTACAAAGGTTTCTTACAAAAACTGAAGATTATTTAAATGAGTAATATGATGTGTACTTACCATAATTAGGTAAAATATATATGTTGAGTGGTATCATCAGCAGAACTATGCATCCCAGAAAAATAAAAGGCACCTCATAGCCAAAGGACTGATACAAAAAGCCCCCTACAGGAGGACCAACTACTAGTCCCAGTCCAACAAACACCTCAAGACTTCCCTAAAAATGAAAAAAAAAATTAAGTTAATATATTTCATTTAAGGAATTAATAAAAAGGTACTCTGGAGGAAAAAAGCTGTTTACTTCACAATTTATATACTCATGCAAATTCAATTTAAGGATAAATATTCCAATCATAAAAAAACAGAATATGGATGTTTTCTCTTATTTTCTTTCTTTCTTTTTTAGGGAGAGAGAATCAATTTTATTTATTAATTTTGTTTTTGTTTCCCCAATACTTAGTTGTATATGTGGTGCC